>KB686325.1:0-14564 GCA_000349165.1 Anopheles christyi
TACGCGTAAGAAGGTCACCGGAATGGGTGCGAAGCATGGCCATCGGATGGAGCAAAACAACCAGCCAGTGGGGACTATTTTTAGCAGAACAAATAATGCGTGAAATTCAATCTATTAGTGTTTCTCGTGTTAAATGTACATACCGAGAGACAATCTAGCATTTACGGTTTTTTTGTCGTTTTCGATTGGAGATGACATCACGGGCTAGCAGATGCGGTGCTCTTTGGAAAATGATGCTTCGATTGTTCGATGTTTTGCGAAGGAATGGGTCTTAAATCGACACTCGAACTCTATCTATATCCAAATTTAATGCACACTTAACAGTGTAAGTATTTTTTCATCTTTCTAAATATGCTTTCATTTTAGCTTTTATTTATGGTTTAACAAACATAACCAACAGGATGCACCGACCTAGTTCTGCTTACTCATCGACGACCGTTACATACGAGTCAGGCTCCTTTGTGATTAATCACAAATACTTGCTTTCCCCATTGATCAAACCTCTGGTTTGCCAATGCAACCCCCTCGACCCGTGTGTGATAAGCTGCAATGCGAGTGTCCGCAAATCTTGTTCGATGCGGTATTTGGCATCTAACTGACTTTCGGGTGGCCGCCACCATTGTCCACCCAAAATCCGGTAGCACCTTTAACGCGGGGGAGCGTTAAGTGCACGGTATCGGGTTGAGAGTTGAAACTCGGGATCGTTTGCAATTCGAAATAATTATTTTCCCTTGGCTAGGTGGAAAAGTAGTATCTTTTTGTGTGTATATATATATATATACATGTGTGTGTGTTGTTGATTCTGCTGGTGCCTCTCGTGCAACCACCAACTTGTGCACCTTTTTTCTTTCTCCGATCGCTACGGTACGAACGCGAAGCGAATTTGGGTAGATTTATTTTTGTACATCATCGCAGCTCTCTACCGGCGCGCCCTTTTAGCTGCCTTCTAGTTTGCCCGCACTGGTACGCCACAAACTCATACAGTGGTGCGAAGGCACATACATGCATGCATAGCAACACACATAATACGCACCCGTTCATATATTCCATTCCGAAACCGAATGGCATTCGTGTTGGTCGCGTGTGTATTATTTAATTCGATAAATATAGAACCTGTACAGTGAATACAGCGTGCACGGTTAGTCACCGTGCAGGAATGAAGCGAAGCACTGGCACTGGCAAAGCGCGCACGCACGCGCACCACATGCAATCGCGATCGGTGCGCAGGCAACTTTTCTTCTCTAGGTGGTAAAACCGTTGGGAGGCGAACTGTGCTGTTCGATACAATCCAACCTAGCGATACGCAACACCTACCGTCACTGATCGCCGATCGGTGAGCTAATCGCTAACATACACACAAGCAGCAATATACACACGCAAGCGAGAAGTTCGAGGTGGAAAGGGTGGAAAGGTTTAGGTGGTATGAATCTCTTCGTTTGAATGGAAAACTGAAAGGAAAAATGAACAAAAAGAATCTGAACGTATATGGATGGATCATTACACTGGTGGTTTTGGCCGTCCGGTGTGAATATGTATGGGAGTGTGTGTTTGCAGCTTTTGGAGAAGAAGGACAGGGTTTTTTTAACAGAAAAATAAAAAATGGTGTAGTCACATGAAAAAGATTGCGATCAACAGGATGGCGCAGGTGTGTACTAGGCCTACACCAAGAAGTACAAGAGTTTGGTAAATGTTGATGGAATCAACTTTTTTTTTTATTTAGCGATAAAACAGAACAACGATTGCTGTTGCTTTAAAGCCTTCTACTGTGTTTACTTAATTAAAATGTTATCCATTGCCAACAAATAACGATGTTTAATGCACGATCTTAATAAATCCGTTAGTAGTTTGGTTGTACTGATGTTGTGTGAAATATTAATAATCGATCCATTCGCTTTATCAACCGCTATTACTTTTTAAGTTTTCTTTATTATTAGAGAACAAACTAGAGTTTCTTGTTGGATGAATTGTAGGACTATTTTCAAAAAATCTTGAAACTCATGCAATACTTGCTTAACAATACCACAATGGTTTTATTCATACATATTAATCCAGCAATTACTCTTACACATTTTCATGAAATATCGTTTCCTTCAATCTGCAACAACATCTGCATAGAAATGTGTAGTTTGCGCTCGATCAAATGTGGAGTGAATTTAGCAAATTTGTTGAAATATGAATGTGATCTAATTATACGCCTGATCCGACAGTAACCCCTACCTCAAAAAGTAAAGAGAAGTAAAGAAAACATCGTTTTTCTCGTTCCGTCCTTCCTCTCTTTCCCACTCTTGTTTTCTATGTATTTAAAACTGATCATTTTTAAGCACGCGCTGTAGTTGTGGTCAGTGTTAGACTTGGTCGTCTTGGTAATCATAAATTTCCCATATGTTTCCATGCACCCCTTCCTTCGTCGGTGCAACCACCTTGATAGATGGGTAAGTTATTTCACGGTTCTAAAAAATGGTTTCCTTCGTTTTTTCACCATGGCCTACTCTAGGTGGGAAGCAGGTGCAACCGATGTTGAAAGTATCATTGCACACTGGAGGTCATTAGGATTCGATTAATACATTGATCATTACATTCGTACATTTACGTCGAACAGCAAAACTGTTTGGAACACTAATTATAAATGAAAATTCTAATTGTATATAATGAAAAGATTGTTAAACTGCGTATTTGCGTATTGTACCACTTTTTTTAACGATATTTATGATAAATGTTTTTAATTTTTTATACCAAAGCCATAACATTAACTGAATCAATCTTAATTTGTATTTATATTTATTATTTTAACAAGTCCAGGGGAACCAACTTTCCTTCGTCTAATGTAGGATAGCCCACGCACATGGAGGAATGAAATAATACAGAGTTGTGCTTTATTTTTACTCCTGCTGCTCGCCGGTGCTATCATCCAAATAGCACGTACGACACAGCTGGGCACAGTGCGCATTGCAGGTGAACTTGCCGCAGCTGTGACACGAGATGCGTGTCGTCTTGTTCCGTGCCCTGCCGCACAAGTAGCACCGACCACGCGCATCCCCTCGATTGCTCAACACCGGTACGGTTTCATACTCCTCCCGGCTGATCCCGAGAAACATGCCGATACGCTGCTTCAGCAACCGGGGCAACGTTTTATTGTCCAACCGCCGCCGGGCCTGTGGACGAAGAAGCTCCAATGCCATCGTGACCAGAAAATCTCGCCGGCTAACTTTGGCCTCCTCCGGATGATTCAGTCGATAGATGCACCACGCATTGATGGCGCTCAAGTTCATCAGGTTGAAAAACACCGCCAACGGCCAGCGACGAGTGCTTCGCACCACGTTATGCATCGCGCACATCTGCTGGATCGTGCGTATGGTAGTTTTCGTTCGATTGTAAAGCTCGACCAGTTTCAGGTGCTTTTGACTTTCGTCCTGCTCCTCGTCCGGATCTACTGCATCGAGTTCTGCAAACGAAGACATCAGTATCATCATCTCCTTACGTTTCGTGACGTACGAGACGAGGGTCGTTGAGTCGTGGTACGCAACAAGCGTGCTATGCTCTGGTCGGCCCTTATTCGATACGAATGCCTTAGGAAGATCCGGGTAAGACTTACACGCCTCCCCTATTACCATCGTTCGACTATCGTAGAGCTTCTTTATAAGCTCGGGGGACGTAAAGGCGGGACCTAGAATAACCGTCTTCTGTCTACCTTGTACGGGTTCCGTTAATCGCATTGCAACGTCGGTTGGTGCGTAGCTAAAATTGTACGGGTTTTGGTTATCCGGCACACATATTTCCAAATTGCTCACGTACGAAGTATCACAGTCTGCGAGAAGATGAAATCTAAAGCCCGTCCTGCCCGGTGTTGTTGGTAGAAACTGCCGGAATTCGCATTTACCCTTAAACTGTACCGGTTGCTCGTCGAGCATAAGGAAGCGGCCAGGACGAAGACATTTCTGGCAATTGCTTACAATACGCTCATAGATCGCTCTTACCGGTGCCAGCTTATCGCCTTCAATTTCATCTTGCGTGCCTGTAGGCTCATCGAAGCGGATGCGCCGGCTAAGAAAGTGATATCTGAGGGAAGTCATCGTAAGATAGACCGCTTCCAGCCCGGTTCCCATTTTGGTGTCGAAGAGACGCTCAATATTCTCCCGCCCATCTCGAACCGTGCCGGCCATGTAAAGGACACCCAAAAGGGCCATTATTTCCACTTCATCTGTTAAATTCGCATCGCGCTCGCGTGCATAGTTAGCCTGTTCGGCCCTTATCTGCTCGTTGGTGTATTCAGTTATCATAGCGATTACATCTGCGTCAAGAAACAGCGACAAGCATTCGGCTGGACTTTTGGCCGACTTTGCCAACCCAATCGGTACGGCCCGTGGATGTGCTAGTTTGCGTCCCATCGTACCGGTGCGTTCGGGAGGTTTGATGGACCACACGGTATTCTGTAGCATTTCGATGGCATGATCGATGCTTTCAATTTTTGTCACATACGTCGTGCCTTCTTCGTTTACTGTTTCATCGTTTCCGGACGCATCGAACTGTTCGTCAAGGGAATTAACGTACTCTTCGATGTATTCAATATCCTCGTAAACAACATCTTCATCCTTCACTTGGATTTCCTCTCCCTCCTCGGTCAACCATTGCACATCCAAAGCGTCTCCCATGCTTTGAGGTAATGCTTGCGGTCTGGAGAAAGAAAATGAAACAATATTATTGTCTATGGCCGATTGCTTCAAATGCAGTTTCTCATTACCGGAATTTTCGTTGCCGAAGTATTCAAAAATCGTTGCAAAAGATGTGCTGTGCTCTACGGCCGTACAAACGTAAACAAGATTTCTCTGTCTCTGCAAGGTCGCTTCGAAGACAAACGTCATCCGTTTGTGTCTCTCTAGCTGCCGTAGTCGTATTTTACCACCGTTGTTTCCTTATTCGATTAATATCTGCACAGCGAAGACAAGCCACCAGATGATGCGATTATGGGCACACTTGTACGCACACAAATCGTCATCATTTGTTTGGTATTTTACATTTCGCGGACTATTTACACGAGCATTTCAAATGACAGCTGCCGTTTGCGTGCGGTGTAATCGGTGGTGTAAGCAAACGTCAAACCTGAAACGTCAAGAGCACGTTGAGTTGTGTGTTTTGTTTGTAAATAGCGCTCGCTGTTTTGCGCCGCCGGTACGATGAAGGAACGTGTTTTAACAAATAATGAAAAATCATTCGTTCAAAAGGCTCTTCTAGAGTCCATCGTAAGTACCTCAATACACATCTGCCCATTGGTTGTTGCATTTGAAAACGTCTCTCATTAACTTCTTAGCGGCTCGATGGACGAACGCTGGATGAGTTCCGTAAGCTTCGGATAAGCTTTGGCAGCGAATGGGGCCTCGTGCACGTCATCCTGGGGGAAACGCGAGCCTTGGCAAGGATCACCTGCGAAGTGGTGGAACCGAAAGCGACTCGCCCAAACGAAGGCATGCTATTCGTGAACGTCGAGCTGGGTCCGATGGCAGCCCCACACTTCGACGGAGGACGCCAATCGGACGAATGTGTACAGCTGAACCGTATCCTGGAGCGAGCACTGAAGGACTCTGGCTGTGTGGATCTGGAATCGCTGTGCCTAGTGTCGGAAGAGAAGGTGTGGAACATGCGCGTGGACGTGACGGTACTGAACCACGAAGGCAACGCTATCGATTGCTGTTCCATTGCTGCCCTGACAGCGCTTGCCCACTTCAAGCGCCCGGACATAACGGTCGATGGTGAGAACGTGATTGTGCACACGCTGGAAGAGAAGGACCCACTTAAGGTGACACTTTTCCACTACCCGATTTGTGTGAGCTATGCTATCTTCAATCAGGGCAAGATCGCTATTGCCGATCCCACCTACCTGGAGGAGCGTGTGGCTGAGGCGCGCATGGTATTCGGGCTGAACTCATATGGAGAGCTGTGTGGATTGCACCTCGGTGGCACAACACTGACAAGCTCCGAGCTGCTGCTGCGCACTTCGACGAAGGCAAGCAAACGTGCCCGGCTGGTGGTAGAAAAGATCAAAGCCGCTATCCAGAAAGATGGCGAAGATCGGGACAAGGGACGGCCGGTCGGATTTAGCGAGGGTATCGAACGGAACGAGACGACGGTACACGCGCAGGATAGGATGCAGGTGCGTATGAAACGGTTCAAGCTTAAAATTGACGGCCTAGAACGAATCGATTCCGATGACGGACAAGAGGAAGAGGAGGAAGAGATGGAAGCGCCCACTGAACCTTCAGCCGATGCGAACAATCAATCGGACGAAGCGATGATAGTAGATGATACAGATGCGATCGTCGAGGAGGTCGGAGAAACGGCAGCCGTGTTGATACCGAAATCAAAGGACGGCACCAACCAGTGGCTCACGGAGGGGGAGCTGATGGCGACAAAAGAAAAGACGGGCAAGAAACGTTCGAAGGCTAGTTTGAAGCGTAAAAAGAAAAGCTTACTACCACAGGCAAGGATGAGTGGGTCGATGCAGGACGATAGTAGCGAAGAGGAAACGGTGACGCTGACTTCATCTGATATGTGAATAAATTGAATGCTTGCTAATTTGCAACGGATTGATCAATCGAAGATTTAAATCGTTTGAGAAACTTCCAAGAGCCGAAAACAGCAAATAACCAAAAGTACGCAGCCAACCGTTGACAGTACATCCAGCGTATCGTGTTTGTGTGTGTGCGTGTTCGGTAATCTTCATCCAAAACAAACCAAAACCACGGGAAATGACGATAAGATTTCTAAGCTCGATCATCGCTTCCCTTTGTTAGTAGGTTATTTACTATCTTAAGTTATCAGTTTAGAGCCTTTATGAAGCGTAGGCCAGCATAGATCTAATCACCACGAATCAGATCATGGTGTGGTTTTGTGTAATAAAAAAAAAACCACAAAGATCACTCTCGCGTAAAGATAAGTTCTAGTGGTTGTTATCTGACCGAAACAACGACCAAAAAAGTAAATCTCGTAGCCAGATGATCGAGTTCCTGTTCGGCGAATAAAGAAAAGGAGTGAGGAGGGGATTAGAGCATCGGGAAACAGAACTTTACCCTTGCATTTGGCCTTGTGCGAGCGCTGTTTTATAAAGAGCAAATATCGTGCGAAAATGGTTATCGCACTCAGTTGCCTTTACGCGATTGGCGTCGAAGGATCTTCAGTTTACGTTCGCAGTGTGCACGAAGGTCGCCAGAGTTGTGTCGATTGCATTTAGTGAGCCAGTTGCGTTGCTACAAACTCTAGCTTCATTGAACAGGATTGGAGACGATCGTGCCCGAAAAAATCGTGAGCTTGCCTCAACATTAATCAACCACACAAGTTCAATTAATGTGAACCTTGAGTACTGGTACGGTGGACTTTGTTCATAATAAGTGTAGTGTGTAGTCTCAGTTTCGTCCCTGAACGCCATGTCATCCAGCACCGTAACGCTGGCGGACGCGGATAAGAAACTGACCCAGTTTCGGAACTGTCGCGTACTACGCAATCATCGCCTGGTGGAGGACGATGTTTGGGTACGGGGTGGCAAGATCATCGATCCAGAGAGTGTATTTTTCGACGAAAAGCTGCAGGCCGATGAACAGATTGACTGTCACGGGTGCATCGTTGCACCCGGTTTTATCGATCTGCAAATCAACGGTAAACATTTAAAATGATTCCCTCACTTTATTGCGAGGAAGCAGTTTCTAAGAGCTCCCACATTCCAGGTGGATACGGTGTCGACTTTTCGTTTGATGTGGAAACGGTCGAAGAAGGTGTGCTGAAGGTTGCCAAAGGCTTACTAGCACACGGTGTTACTTCGTTCTGTCCTACGCTCGTTACCTCACCGCCGGAAACATATCACGCTGTACTGCCACGCATTCCTCGGTCGGCTGGTGGGCTGCATGGCGCTACCGTTCTCGGATGCCACGTGGAGGGACCGTTTATAAACACCAACAAAAAGGGAGCACACCCGCCGGAATGCATCAAAGAGTTTGAACAGGTAGGAAGAAAGGTGCAGGAAGTCAAGGGGCACGAGCTACTAAACCACAGCACCAACACACTTCCAATGTTCTCTTTTGAAGGGTATTGCGACGGTGCGTGAGGTTTACGGTTCGATGGACAACGTGCAGATAATAACCCTAGCACCGGAAAAGGCCGGCGCGTCGGAAGTGATACAGGAGCTGAGCAACAGCGGTATCACGGTATCGGTCGGTCACTCGATGGCGAATTTGAGCGATGGCGAGATCGCGGTACACCACGGCGCAAGACTCATTACGCATCTCTTCAACGCAATGCTACCGGTTAGAAACGTGTTATCATGGTTTTTTTTAAACCGAAATTACATTTCATTACTATTAACAAATTTTACAGTTCCATCATCGCGATCCCGGTCTGGTTGGGTTGCTAACGACGGATAACATTCCAACCGATGCGCTCGTATACTTTGGCATCATTTCCGACGGCGTCCATACGCACCCGGCTGCACTGCGTATCGCGTACAAAACGCATCCCACTGGGTTGATCCTGGTGACGGATGCTATCTCGGCGATGGGACTGGCAGAAGGGCGTCACCGTATTGGGCAGATGGAGATAGAAATTCGAGCCGGCAGGGCGTACGTGGCCGGAACGAACACACTCTGTGGTAGCATTGCACCGATGGATGAGTGTATTCGGTTCTTCAAAAAGGCTTCGAGTAGGTAGTCACACTTTCGCTTCAAGCATGCAGGTTAATCTAATGTTTTACTCCGTTCGTAGATTGCTCGATTGAATACGCGTTGGAGGCTGCTTCACTCCATCCGGCCACGTGTATAGGCATTGAGAAGCGTAAAGGTACTCTAGACTATGGTGCAGATGCCGATTTCGTGCTGTTGGACGATGAGTTGAACGTGCAATCTACTTGGATCGCTGGAGAGTGCGTCTATCGAGCAAATGCAGTTGATTTCAATGCTTTGTAAAAGCGTAGATGTGCCATTTATGCTGTGAAGAAAGGGGACAATATACACACACACACACACACACACATATTAAATAAAATTGTGTTGCCACGACCCTACACAAAAAAGCCATTTTCAATTTTAATGAATATTTGCAAATGTAGTTTTGCGATAGGTCACGTATATCAAACATCGTCTTGAATATAAACAACATTTGAATATAAGCTTAACATACTTAAAACATCAAAGTCAATTTAAACAATACCAAGCAATCGAAACATTAAAACACCACTTCCCTGTACAGCAACATTCGCACGGCGAAACGTTAACAGCTTTTTTTGCACCATTATCCAACAGATGGCGCCACTAATCTCGTCAGCCCGACAAGCAAATTCGAACGAATTAGCTTGTTTGCTGCTTCCGTTCGGCATCACAAACGCTTATTGAGGTTCGAATAGATGAAACATGTGTGTAATTAAACAGGATTGTAAATTATGTTATGGATTTTTGAGAGAGAATAATGAAAAAATCGAAGGTCACGCCATTGGATTCAACTCTATCTTAATGTTTTTAGCTTCTATGTATTTCTAGAAACAGCGCTGGAAAAGAGAAAAAATTAGCTGTAATTTTTGTACAAGGTTTATACATACGTCCGGCACGTACGCAGCCAACGCTTCTGACATGACTTACGTCAAATTTGACAGCTGACAAACAAACGAACGCATGATGAAAATAAAATTCTTTCTTTTTCGCACACCGACCTAACCGTGCAACATCGACGCTCGCGCGTTGTTACGATTTCAGGCGTAAAAACAGGTCTCCGCTTGATCTACAGTTGATCAACATTCAATTATGGCTCCATCTCGCAAGAATAAGGTAGCGAAGGAAGAGGTGCAGGTTTCGCTCGGCCCCCAGGTCCGCGATGGCGAGGTCGTTTTCGGCGTGGCACACATCTACGCAAGCTTCAACGATACGTTCGTGCATGTGACAGATCTGTCCGGAAAGGAAACCATCTCCCGGGTGACGGGTGGTATGAAGGTGAAGGCCGATCGTGACGAAGCTTCCCCGTACGCCGCTATGTTGGCTGCCCAGGATGTGGCCGAAAAGTGCAAATCGCTCGGTATTACCGCACTGCACATCAAGCTGCGCGCTACCGGTGGAAACCGCACCAAGACACCCGGACCGGGTGCCCAGTCGGCGCTTCGTGCGCTCGCCCGTTCGTCGATGAAGATCGGTCGCATTGAGGATGTGACCCCGATTCCGTCGGATTCTACCCGTCGCAAGGGTGGTCGTCGTGGACGTCGTCTGTAAGCGCCAACCTTTCATATTTTGGTTCCGGATGTACCATTTATCCAGAATGGGTGTTCAATTGCGTAGCATTTGGCATACTGGGTTGCAGCTTATGATTAATAAACCTTAAAGCAACAACCTACTATACAAAGTTTTCGGTGCTTTCTTTAGTTAATGTATCACAATAGAACTGAGTATTTTGTCTTCCTATTTATTTCCTTCCAAAATTTGAGCTCCCTTCATCGATCACGCTTGAACCGATTCTTGACTGTTCTCGAGGCTACTGTTAATCTGCGACGATGTATCCAGCAAATCGTCTTCGTCCTCTTGCGCATCCATATCGTAGATTCGAACGTTTTTCCGCGATTCAGACAGTACCGCTATCACGTTTCGCTTGCCAGACACCGAAATCCTATGACCATCTCCACTCTCCAGCAACTTGAGCGAACTTTCATCGATCAGCGTGTACGCATTGATGGCGTGACAGCCGGCCGCATCTTCCGTAACGGTCTGCATGAACTCTCGCGCTTCTACCGTACCCAGAAACTCACGTACGGCGCCAAGATTTAGCTGTAAAAAGTAGCAGCACACGGTCCGTTCTTCGCTCGTTGCTTGAGCGCGCAATAATAGTGACAGCGTGTCTTCATCGTAGAAATCCACGTGGTGAAAGGATAGCGTACCAATTGTATCGAACCGCTGATCAAAGTAAGGTTTTTCCTCAAAATGTAACCGAACGGCTTTAAATCCACCATCGTTAAAACATTCCACTAGCAGCAGACTGCAGTTCGATTGGACGATCGCGAGCAGCGTTAAGTTGTCCCGCGGATGGGAGGCAAATGCAAACGTGCGGACATCCATATCGGTCCCATTGCTGTCAGTTGCCGGTGCGTGGATCGTGAGCAGATTCTTTTGCTTAAAGCCTGCTCTCACAACCTTGCCCGGCTGATGGAACAGTTGATCGATGTGTTTCTTTAGTAGTTTTTGCTGCTGCAGCAGTGACATGTTTTCGAGGTGAGGAAATATCGCACCACACTGCCGCAAGCATTCGTTCTGTGCCAGCAATCGTTTCCATTCATTCTCGTCACCATCCTTCGTCACCGGATGGACGAGCGGTTTATCCTCCAGATACTGACCGACCCGTTCGAGGTTGAACTTTCGGCGCGATTCGATCATCCCACGGCCTTCTTCGTCCGCCTCACTTTGTGCGACCGTGTCAAAATTGCTCAAAAATTGTGCCAGATAGTGTATTTCCCGTTGCGTGATGGTGGGATGGTTTTCCTGCAACGTTTCATCCATCACGCGCACAATTACGACGTACAGCCAGCGGAAAAATATTTTAAAATCCCGCTTCGACGCATCGATCGTTTGCTGCAGCTCGTGTGCCTTAATAAGCAGAGCGCCGCAGCTACGCAGCACTTCCGAAGCGTTGGCCGTTTCGTGCATCAGCGTGCCGTAATAGAACCGATTGCGCAGCATACCATCCAGCGCGTTCAGATGGTAGAACACGGCATGGATCGCTGTGTAGAGCGGTTTCACTACCAGCCGCTGAATGGTGACGTAGCTTAGTTCAATGCTGTAGCCGAGCTTGCGGAGCCCCTTTTCCGTTAGATCACGCAAAAGGAACTGCTCGAGCGAGGGGGAAGCGGTGCCGAACATGAGCAGCTCGAGAAAGTCGGCCGATATTGAACCGTCCGGTTGCTCTTTCGCGTAGTTCGTAAGCTTATTATCCATCTCGAGCAGTACCGTTTCCCAGGCCTCGATGATACAGTCGATCGTTTCGCTGATGTACGACATGGTGTGAAGTAGCTGGGCGTGCTTTAGAGCCAAGTTCAGTACGGCCGGGGCATACTTGTGCAGTACACCGTTCTCCAGCACGATCACTTGGAGCGTTTCGTTTTGCTCCAGGCCCACGATCAGTTGCTTGTAGTCGTGGGTCATTTTCAGCTCGCGGATGCGTGCCGTCGCTGTCGAGGGCAGGCCTAGCATGGCAAACACATCAACACTGCCACACGGTAGCATGCCGAGTGCAGACTGATACACCGTGCCGGTAACTGTTCCTATGAGCAAAATGCTAAGAATGTGCTTCGAGCAGTAGCTGCCCCGGTTCGGATTGATAGGCTTTGCAGACGAGGAGAGCGAGCTGAGTACGGGCAGCTCTGGAAGGTACTTTGCGTGGCTGGTCTGAAAGCGAATGTTTCGATGAGATGTGTGATTTGCGATCTTATCAAATTCTTACCACATACCACCGAACTGTGACTGACGTCGTCGGTACCAATTTCATCTATGTTTTCCGTCCAGCTCAGGCAGGTTATGTCCTGATTTACAGAGAAGTTGTGAATTTCTTCCTTCGTTTCCAAATCAACCAGTAGGATCGTTCCGTTACTGTAACCTACGACGGAACCAAAATGTAATTAATTTCTACCGGCAGCCGCGTGAGACCTCTCTTGCAGACACTACCGATTGCGATGAATTTCTCACACGGTCGCCAAGCCAGGCCCCGTACTTTGAGTCCTTCCTCCGGTGGGCTCAGCTGCCAGACCTTTTGCCATTTTAGCCGATGCAACAGCACTTCGCCCTTTTCCGTTCCCATCGCGAGCAAATCCATCTCTTGGCTCCATTTCAGCACGTCCACCTTGGTGCCGACGTTCTTGTTGCACGTTTGCTTCATGAGATTGCGGCTCGCACCGTACTGGCCAGCCATAATGAAGCTATATAACTATTTTCAAGTAGACAGTAAAAGTTTCACTTTGTTGCATTGACGCCGGCTATCTTTTTTACGTTCGGACTGCTAGACTCTTATTTTGAAACTGTGGGGCAATTGTGTGGAGCGTTAAAGATTGGACACCAAATCTAACAATTAATAATTTGCAGTATCCCTCGAATGGTTTGCAATAAACATATAATATGTAACAATATTTAGCATATTAGGTGTGCAGTTCGTTGGATTTTTTATTGTTTACCAAGCTAGATGAATGAACGATTGGTTGATGACAGTTTGGTTACGATTTTGAAATCAGCTGTGAATCGCCATTTCAACCGGTACCGGCTGTCAGTCACACCTAATCGTGTTGTTTTGTGTACACCAAGCGTTCTATAGAAATAAGCATTGCGCGGTCCTTATTTATGCAAATATTAACTACCATTGATGAGCAGTTTCATCAGGAGTGAGTTAAGTTACTTAGTAAGTCATTTTGCATAAAGATTAAACAGCCAAAATGTGCATCCCAAACTAATTGCGTAAAACTCCAAAACGTCAGAGCGCGAAATGTCATAGATGTGCGATTTCTGCCCCAACCTGCACCAATTTACGAGTGCGCCGAAGCACATCGCAGGGCAGCAGGGTGACACAGGAGGTCGAGATTTTACACGGTCGGGATTTTTTCACCGCAACTTCAGGATGCAGGTAAATTGGTCTTCCGTATTTTTGCACACTCCCAGCCAAGAAAAAGCGTGCCTTTTTGCATAAACTTCTGCAGGTTAGTTGGGTAGTGTGGCGTGCGGTCAAATCGGTCGTACCACCACACGGGAACGGTGATGCAATCGCAGTTTTTCCCGAGCGTGGTAGAGGGGAAAACAAATCACAGCTTCACCTTGTACCACATCCCCAATCACCAGCGGGTCCGACCGGAAGTGTAAAGTTCTCGGCGAAATTTTTCCCTCTGTAGTTGGTGGATTTGTTGTGTTCCACACAGTGCCACGATTTTTGTGTGTGTTGTGTCGTGATTTTGGAAGCTGTGGAATAGAATTGTGTAGTGTGCCTTTCCGATTAGCTCGTTTATCGTTGTCGCATAATAGGCAGTAAGTGTGTGTGTGTGTGTTTGTGTGTGAGGGGGTCGGTATGAAAATGTGAGCAGTACCCCCCTCTAGTATAAATTGTTATCGATTTAATCTTTTCATCGCGATGTCATACCGCGTTTGCTGCAGAAAATGGAAAGGCATGCGTTCCCTGTGCTATCCTTTTTAACCCTTAGAGAGAGAGAAAAGACATGGCCCCAACAGTGTCAGACGCGATGGAGGCTATCCTGGCAAGAACTCTCATTATACGATTTATATTGTCGCAGTAATATTCGCTGCACACACCTTTCCCCGTCCGGCTCACGCTAGTTTTACGCCGCACGCGCATGCTGCCTAAAGGGTGCAGGGGTACGAAGGGAACTAAGAAGAGAAAGGTGTGATGTTCGCGGGTGTGTGTATGTGTGTGGACTCGTCTGTGTGTTCTGCGAATGTTCCTATTCTAACCCATCGGGGTAGTTTAGTGACGGTGATGCTGTGGTGTGTTTGTCCGAAACGTGTGCTCCACTGACAGTGCGCACACTTCCCCGCGTGTTTGCGTCTGTGTTTGTGTGTGTGTGT
>KB686336.1:0-14855 GCA_000349165.1 Anopheles christyi
CCGATGTGATTTAACGCGAGCCTGAGCTAGTCAAAAACCTTTCCGAATCGGAAGAGCGTTCGAGATTGCATTTTCAGCTACTTAGTCGAAAAATCGTAAATGCTCATCCATTTCCCATACATTTTGGTTGCCATAGCTTTTTCACCGATTCGATTGCTTTCGATTAATCAGAATAAGCATTAAAGTCTTGCAATCCTGTACAAGGTCGGCATGGTCGCTTAGCTCTTTTCGCGCCAGGAAGCAGAAAAAAGAAGGAAACAGGAAATTTTAAAAGAAAGGGACAATATAAACATTCAATTTATTATGCATAATTTTTAAAAGTCTTTCTAGGCTCTACCGCTTTGTGTGCATAACATCAACTTCACGCCTTTTTTAGGCAGAAGAATAGAAAATTCCAAGAAATGGCTCCAGGAGCTGGCCAAGAGGCCCCAAATTCAGAAGATAAGATAAAAATTGAAATTAAAGGCGTTTCACTTTGGGTCGACGCAACTGTAGATGATTTACATGGTTTCAAACGGATTAGTGTAAACAACTTTCTTTTAAAAACTACTTATTATATAAAGAAGAAATTAAGTAAGATACTGAGACCCGACTTTACTTAAATATTCCTTCGACGAAATAAACAGCTATTGATGATAGTAAATAAAAATCCAAAAATCGGATCCAAGCTCTTCTCCATCTAGTTAATAATGAACCGATACAATGTCAGGTTATTGCTTTAACCCACAGAATGCGCATGTGATGACACAAACTACAGGAAAAAAATCTTCCATAGCTGGCCTTTGTATCTTTTTTTTTTCACTTCACAGTTGTTTTTTCGATAGATGACCACTTTTTCATCTTGTTAGTAACATGTCGATAGCTTTGCAGGTTATTGCTTCTAACAATAGTAATACGGGATAAACTATAGAATTTTTCGGGTGCACATTTTTGGTGCACGCAACAATAGTTCCACTGCTTACTCCATAAAAACAAGGAAAAAAAACCTTCAAAAAAAATCATACAATTTCAGGTAGACATGAAGCAGCATTCATTGGCCGTGGTTAAATTTAGGTGGGGATAAGATGTCCGCTTCCTTAGAGCCAAGAAATTATTATCAGATTGTTACTGTGATGAATATGATGAAATCTCCTGAAATTTTATCGGAAACAACAAATCAATTCATAACGATTTCAAATCGAAAATTTCTTTAGTAGCTAGGAAATAGCTAGTACAAGAATGATGGATAAAAAACAATCGTTTCGAAACTTTATGTTGAGTAGTGAATTGTCGGAGTAGTGTCGCGAGATCGACGTTATCTTCAAACTTTTTTTTGATACCGTACACGATTTTATTGATCGTTTCCGAAGTATAAAAAAATAGTTTTCTCTAGCGACCTTTTCGTTACATTTCCAATCTGCTACTGTAGTTTGTCCTAGAATCCCTCGTTTGAGGTGGTAACACGTAGAATGAGGTTAGGGCTAACTGAGACACATTAGCTTAAGCTTTAGAGGTTGCTGAAAAAGCAAATATTCTTCATCGTTACCATGCAGTAATAACGTGCTCAGTAGCATATAGTTCCCGTTCTTCTGGAGGGGTGATATTTGCTGTGTATTGTGGCACCATACCATATGTCTCTTCTCAAATTTTGAGCAAAGTATTTTCACTGCTTCATTATTTAAAAAAACCAAACAGAACAGAGAATACTCCTTTGTGCCGTAATATAGTTCAATTCGTAGAATTGTAGTATAATCTGCCATCTTACTTACTTACTTACTTATCCGGTACTTACTTATGAACGCGGCTAAGACGATTTGCTCGGTCTTTGCCTCGATAATACGCTAGGATGTCCATGTGCATTAACTATGATTTTCACTTATTGAAGATGGTTCCAGAAGTCTCCAAACTCGAATCTTCAATGGCACTGAGAGTTTCCACCCACCTTCATCTCAGCAAGTGACGTTTTTAATAGTCATTCAGACTAGCCTGACCAAATAGTTCGGGATTTTATAAAATATTTGACTATTTAATAAAATATATTTTTGCAACATTTCCGTTTAATTTTAAATAAATAATCTTGTCTGCTCATGCGTGAGCGGTTCATAAATAAAATATAAGATAAATATTGTTTCCAAAAAAAAAACATTTAAAAACTATGCATGTAACTTAGATGCCAACAGACAATCCTTTGTTGAGGTTAGAAAAAGTATTACGCACCACAAAATCAAAAATTCGCAAAATGGGGAAGGAATCCCTTATTGTGTCAGGAATTGTGTCAACTAATAAAAAACGGCATGTTAAACGAGGCAGGGAGCATAATTATGAATTTCCAAAAATATTCAGAATAAATATAAAATTTTTGTAATTTTTTGGATTGATTTTCAATTGTGCAAAATTAGAAGAAACAGTTCTACCGGCAGTATGACATTTTAAATGTTATTAAAAACGTAAATATCGTGGCAAAACAGCTTTACATTAATTCATTTTTAAACTCAAGTTTTTTAAACTCATAAGCATCTACCTACGCTCGGAGCAACACAATGCCACACGCTCAGCCGCTATTAATCGCAACGTATTCAATACACAAAGTAAACAAATACACTACTCGATTGTTTGATGAGTTTACACCATACAGGATGAAAGAATACAAGCGATACGGTAATGGTAGTGCCATACAAAACCCTTTGTCGTCTCGGCTCTCGTTTGTTTGATCGGATTACGGCTCGTTTTGAGCCTCTTTGATGGGGTTAATACCTACGTAATGACTCCTTTACAACGGTTCCCAATAATCAATCTTTGATTGCTGCTTATCGGATTATGCTTACCTTTTTCTGTGTTGGAAACTAAATGAGCAGCTTATTAAAACAGTACAACTTTACAGCACGTTGGAATAAATTGGTCATCCCGTAAAAAAACTCGATTGTTTTATTTATGTTCAACGCGGTTTCACTGTTTACCGTACTACAGCTACTGGCTATCAACTATGTCTATTCTAATTACGTTTAGTTTCTGTGCTAGTGTTTCTTTTATTTCTTACATCTACTCCTAGCACCTGTTTGCGAGCTTTCTTTCACCGGACGTCCATAAAAAAAAACGTTATATTTGGTACCGCATCAGTGTGTTGGTTGTAACAAAGTTTTACAATGTGTTGCAAATTATTAAGCCTAGAAAGTAATTGCCATAAAACTGTTAAATAACTTATTTAGCCTTCCTTGGTAAAGCTTCTAACAATATCGATCTAACCACATTTAGTACCTGTTTCAGAACACGAAATAATTTAATACTTGAAAAAAAAAAACAAATTCTAGGTTTAACTACTTTAAAATAAATCTTATTATGGAGTAACTTTCTAGGATTGCTCTTAAACGCTAAACTCATAGTGTTGCTTGATCCCTGGTCCTTTTAACACTACCAACACAACAGCATAGTTTGAAACTTTCGAGACGACCCCAAGGCGCTTCTCCGATCGCTCAAATGCCCAGCAAACAGCAAACAAAACCACAAGCCCCGGAAATACTAGATATCCGGCAGCCCCTGGTGTAGGTTGAAGCCACGAAAGAACGCCTTGTTCTTGGCACAGTTGATGTCGTGCAGCTCGTGATCACATACCTGCGGATCCGAACCAGGCGCATAGAGTGTGCCAAAGTCGGACGAATCCGTTGCACCGTCCTTGTAGTGTGAGCTGCCTAGCGTGGAATGGTGCTCCTTTCCGATGCTGGTACTGCTCGCGTTTCGCATCAGGTGCTGATGAGCCTCGCAGTGATACTGCACCGGTAGATGGGTGGCCGGTGCTCGATTCACGAACGGCAGCGAGCTGGTGCCGAGGCGGTGCAGTGTATTGATGCTGCCGGTACTGAAGGTACGTTCGAGAATGTCACCCCAATACTTTTCCGAACACTCGACGTCCGGGCGGGGCGTCTGGGTGGCCGAGCGGCATATTGTGGCCGGCGGTGGTCCCGGCGGCATTGGCAGTGATGTTTGATGTTGGTCATACTCTAGACTTATGCTACATTTTTCCTCCAGCGAACTTTGACTTCCGGTGCACTGTGGTGGTTATGGTAGAGAAAGGAAAACGTTTCCAAATTATTAAAAAAAAATATTTAAATATATAACTTGATATTGATATAAATATAACTAGAAAAAACTAGTATAGCACATTGTTCAATGAAAAACAATCCAAAACTAAAATGTACAAAACGTATACAGCGTAACTCAAGAGACAAGTAAAATATCGCCCTTTACCGAGGTTTCCTTTATATACCGTTCGTAACAATTTTTCTCCTAAAAATGCTGCTGCACCTAACAAATTTAACATTCTTTTAATTGTAAATAATGCACCAAAATTTCTATACCAACTTGACTATTAAATTTTCATACTTATATTTCCTTTATCAACATACCTAGAAGCTGAGATTGTGCGAAGTTGCACTTTTTTTTCCTCTTTTGAATACTATTCGTAATGATTTCGAAAAAAAAAAAATGTTTTCAGTACGTTAATATATTAATGATAAGTTGAAAAAAATAAATAAATAATGTTATTACCTTTTTGTTACAAAAATACGATTTATAATGTTGGTTCGATTGCCTTAGATAAATTCTAGCTAAGATGGATTTTTTATTTCTCTCTAACAAAGATGCGTTCTCTATTATCCAGGTTCCACTGTAATTTACTCATTTTTGTATAGGTGGTTTCACACCTTCTGGCTGATGTGATAAAAGATTATTTTATATGTGCAACATCTAGCACGAAATCTTAATAAACTTTCAATCTAGCATGATGCAAAGAACACGAAAATGAAAAAAAAAATGAAATGAATCATACACGAAAACTTTACATTTAATCAACATAAGCAATGCATATATTTTACATCCACCTCCCTTTGTCTTCAATCACATTGGAAAATAAATTACAAATAAAACCGCTCATCTGTGCGTCCGATATCGTTTGATCATACATTTGTGAATACGGAACATTCCCAACATACTATACCTTTGACGTTAAGAGCTCCTTGCAAATCTTTCGAAATCGCGCATTCAACAGCCAGTAGATAAAAGGGTTCCAAAAACTAGTACTTAAAGCTATCCAAGTGACGCAGAAATCAATTGCTGGTGGTATCTGCAAAACGGGTCAAAAGACAGAACCAATGTTTTCGAATGCAGATTAATATATGTTGTGAACTGGATCGTCGACTGATGATGTGTGCAAACGAAAGGACGCGGCGCCATTTAGGTTCGATCATTCGATTTGATACATTCTAATGCGCCAAAAACGCCACTTCCAAGAAGAGCTAGAGCACCGAAGAACGAGTGTTACGAGAGTGTTTTTTTTGTGTGTGTGGGAATTTGAAAACCAGTCGTCCGAACGATGTTTTGCGGTATCCATTCACCCGTGGGATCGGGTGATGATGTGCGAATGAGTTTGCATAGTTTCCGAACCGTTGAGTTTTTAAGCGAGATGGGAGTGTCATTAACACGGTTTTAGTATTTGAAGCGAAATGCAAATTTGCGTGAACATTGGGGACGCGTAAAGTTCAAAGGTAAACAACCAGCCCGAATATGTTTGGTGATCGAGCATGACAACACCGGTCTATTGTATGTGAGGGGTTAACAGGCGCTACTCGAAGGGAAGATGAAATCGAACGATCATAAGCAGCAGGAGTGGTGGATTAAACCCCGTGCTACGTTTCGAGTAATATCCTTCCTTTACGAAATTTCCCGCAAAGGTCATCTTGAAAGCAGGTCAAAGGTAAGCGAAACACTGTTTGGGAAAAAAATGACACTCTAAGGATATAGCGCTGCAACCACTGGGCACAACACTTCGCTGTGCGGTAATGAGCGTCCCGCAAGGGTCGTAAACATTCGCCCGGTATCACTCACCTTCGAGCCGGTGCACGTGGCCACTATCTCCAGTATCGTCCAGGGGGTGACTATGACTATAAAACCTAATGATATTGCTGCCATTGTTCGCGACGTCGAACCATGTATCTGTGGGTCGTCCTCCTCCGTAGCAAACTGGGACTGGGGAGTCAAACAAGAAGGAAAGAGCAAGAACGTTTACTAACAGCTATAGAATACAATGCACAACAAAGGATGCAATCGTTTACACTGCATCAACATAGCACTTAGAACAATCTCTTAAACTAAAATGTCAATTTAAAACCCACATTTTAAGGAGCAATGAAATGGAACCACATTCTTTCAACACTCCTTAAAGCACGTGTAACGTGTACGCAATAAGATACAAAGAAAGAAGGATATTTATCATCGCCTATTTGTTGACATTACGCTGCATCTCCAATTCTAATGCGTATCTTTTGCTTACCACGAAACAAATGTTTATTTATGATGACAGGCTTGATAAATTATTGTGTCGTACAAGACACGGCGTGTAAGCCGTTTGTCGTTTGCAGGACGTTATGAGTACGAAATCTTACACATATTTGGTTCTTATCTTTTTTTTTCTTCTATCACTCTGTCTGTTTCCGTTTATTGTGGGATTTTTGAGTGGTTTGATTCTTGTCCTTTGGTTTTTGATAACACAAAAAAATTATGAGCAGCTTTACTAAATTTAAAAAATAGTTTTATGAAGTATTATGAAGGAATGTTAGGATATCATCGTGTTAATTTAATTATTACAAAAGTCATATCAAGGGATGTCACATCAAGTATAAAATGCGTTACACAGCTTTACAAGGGGAAGCTCTTTTTAGATTAAATAAAACGACAAAAAAGAGCATTAATTAATTGAACGATAGCTCATAATTAAAGTGATGGGATATGCGGATATGTGGTTCTCTAAAAATGATGTTGCCGAGTCGACTGTCTGATTGCTACTTTTTTTTTTCCTTTTTTCGTTTACACTTATACTAATGCGCGAACGAACGTAATCTTGAATGCAGCCATTTAGGCGCCAACAGTCATTATGAAACTTCAATCAGATTTGTGATTTCAAAGCTGTATTTGGTCGCATTAAAGTATTCGGTTTAAATTCAAAGATTAAACTTAAAATCATTAATTTTGGATATAAAGGAGTTGTGACCTTAACGTCAAACAAATTGTTAAGCTAATTTAACTAAAGTTTTGTACATATTCTGAATTTCTCTAAGGAACACATTTACATTCGTGGAATTCTTCAGCGTTAAAAAAGCACACAAAGTTTTTTTTTGTTAAAAAAAATGGTTTAAAGAAAAATAAAGAATAAAAATAAAACATTTTCAACCCTGTTTCATGGTGTGTTTGTGTGGGGAAAATCACTAAAACACAACTTTTATCTGTCCATCTATCCATCTCTTTTGTAATATCTTTTGTAATATTTGTCTGCAAAGACGTTGACAGAACTATTTTTTATTCAATGTTCACTGGTGACAATTTTTTTTATACGGTAAATCAAGTCTTATCGTATAAGAAATTAAAAAAAAAATCTGTTTTTCTCAAACTTCTACTTCCACAGTCTGTAAATAAGTTATTTTGACAAATGAAAGTTAACGTGAAAATTATACCGAACATTTGCCTACCCGCAAAAAGATTCTCACTAAAAGCTCATAATACACAATTAGAAGATACAAACACTTACAGCAGAATTGCAGCAATACAAACTTTTGCTTGTACAGTGAACGGTTAAACGAATAGAAAGGATGCTAACTATAGCCTACTTTTCGCTGCCATTGTTCATTCCTGGTAAGCCATAATGTTTTCCCGTGTTGGCTTGTTGCCTCGGGTGAGACTTACACTGTCTGCTTCTGTTTAACTGTTCGAGCGGATGTCACATGAAATGCATAAATTATTTCCGATGTACATGTAAGTGCATGTGCATATACACATACATACACACACACACATTTGTTTTATTCACTTCGCAATCGAACTGCTTCCTCGTGTGCGTCGGAGCATGGACAGTTTGAGAAAAACGAAACATGGCAAAAATGGGAAACGATGCACACGATCAGCATGTGTCACACTGCTGGGACGGTACAAAAGTCCAGGCAGTGAATGTATCCCGTTGCGGGACAGGATGGCTTCTTGCTGTACGACTGTATGCGTAGTTTTTTTTGCTCTCGAAAAAACTGAGAGCAAACGTTGTAACGAAGCGTTAGGTGATTATTTTTCTAGTTTTACAGCAAAACCCAGCCGGCCGGGGTGCTTTAATTCAGTCAATGTGTTTCAACCACTGAGGGAAGCATACGATAACATCCACCCAACCGGCTAGAACTACTGCTAATTGGTGTGCCTGAGGGACAAGCTTGGGGTTTAAGAGTGTAATTTAGTAATTAAATACAATTAACCACGAGTTGGGCTCACTAAGCTTATGGAAGCGATGGGATTTAAAACGTGGTAGTTCATAAAGGGAACTGGCTTGCACGAATGTTGTTTTAACAATAAACATAAAAATCTTTTATGATTATAGTAAGAATAAAAAAAAAATGGTGTGAAATAATTGACCTGCATGTTTTCAATCTGGAAACTAAACAAACAATTTTAACTTGCATTCGAGAATATTCGTCAATTTCGTTGCTTTAGACATCTAGTGACATCAAGACATCAAGAACCATGCAGCTCAAAAACTCATAAACATACAAAATAAAATACTACTTTTTTTTAGAAGGACCACTTCAAACCACCTTAAAACCTTATTGATCAATGCTCTGATTGCATGAGTAGGATGATTCGAATACTTCATACATCATCGTGTATAAAAAAAAGATATCCCTTTTGGGAACTATTTATGGAATTTCACATCAAGCAAGGAATGCAATTTTACGCACAGTAGCAATCCTGAGATGGGAACTCTACCCAGATTTAAGGGTTTCAAACATGTTCGCTTCAATAGTTATCTCGTTTCTTTTAAGGAACCAATAATTTTCATCGAAAGTTTGTTAATAAAGCCAGCAGAGTTACAGGACCTTTTACTTGTGATAAACCATAGACTCAAAGCACTGCTTGATATGAATCGACAGCAGTGAGGTTTTTGCGATATATTAGTGATAAATTGTTTGAAGCAACCAATGTACAGGCGATGTGTTTCACACACATTCCATTCTAGATCAAGTTTAGGACGGTGCGGAAATGGTGACACGAGTTCCCCCTATCCATTCAAACTATCTCTGCATCTACAGCCGTAGCAGTAATCAAAAGTCGATTATTGCGTGTGTGGCTGTGCTGCGTTCAAGAGTCTCAACGTTTTCGAGAACAGTACTAGGGCTTCCGGTACTACAAGCATTGCAAGCTTTTCCATTTCGTACCGTCTCGGATATTTGAACTGGCCCTTTACGGGAATGGGCACACTAGCACAAGAAGTAAACATCCCACCGGTGATGGCGTGTCGTCGTCGTCACCGTTTGAACGGTACTGAAAGTCAGCTAGACCGTGTGACATTCGAAAGAAATGACCGAGCAACAAAAAATAAATTGCTACTGAACCCAGTGACCAAAGTCCTGCGTTACCATTCAGCCCTGCGTTGCAATGTGTTGTGAAGCTGGTAGATGATGCTTGAGCCACATACTCTTTTGCCGAGGCCATTCAACTAGCAAAAAGGCCGTCGCATGATTTTGTCGAAAGCGAAAGAACATGGCTCGAGCAACATAAGACACTGGGAGGGGAGTGAAGCAATATTCAAAAGCCATTAAGTTTTTTTTCTTTCTCCCAGTGTTGCCTGATCGTACGTATTCATTCGAGTTTGGAAGATTTTTTGTAAAAACATTGAGAGTGGAGAAGGTATGCTGCTAGCTAGGATTGCCTAACGGTCGCTGGGAATTGACCATTTTTTTACGGTGAAATCCTTCGGTGGAAAGAAGTCATGGTTTTTTTTTTAGAAGCTCCACACACGGAACTGGGAACGAGGCACACGATGAGCTTCACAACAGTTCAAAATATCAAATAGGTGAAGAGTGAAGGTCGTCCGAAAGTAAAACGCTACACTCTTGATGTTAGGCAGTATGGCGGAAAGGAAGACATTGTGGTGAAAGAACCGAAGCTGTCGTACGCACACAGATGTCCCCGAAACGGTGGTTCCGAGCTTTTGGGGAGTGTAATGTTCGTACATGCTTGTGTATTATGATTGTCGCACATGAATAAATTTGTGGCCTTTGAATATTTAAGCGTTTTTTGCCGTTCGGTCGGAAAGCGGGCGAACCATCTGCTTGGGCAAAGCTTGGCAAAAGAATCTGTAGAGTGTAGAAAGAAAATTAAGATATTGAAGCAAGGCAAGTAAGCTTACCATAGGAACTGAAACTGGTGGGCGTTTTGTGAGTTAATAAATTTATAGTCTCTGAAGCAAACGTTCCACTCCCACTATGTGGATAGGTATCGTAAAATTTATTGAAACCCATTAGTGGTTGGTGGCCCGGAAGAGTGACTTTCGATTTGTTAAATTTTATATTGTCTTTTGCAAACTTTCCGATACATAGAGAGAGAGGAACTGACAATGTTTAAAATAATGTAATTGCTCGTCAATTAATAACCAAAGGAGATTTATAGAAGGGAAAGCTTCAGTGACTTTCATGTAGAATATTGCTGTCCATTTATAAGAGGCAATGCGTAACTAATAGGTGGTACGTATTGAACATAGACAAAAATTAACTCATAAAGTATGGGAAATGAACGTCTGTATAAATCATTTTCCTTCAAAGTGTGTTAAAGAAGTTATTTGGAATTTGATTGTTTCCTGAAATTGTCTTTCATCCAACATTAAAATCCAATCGTAAATCTAATAGTGATTGAGAAAAGATTTCAAAACACGTTAATTTCAGCTTGGTTAGAAACATTTGATTGTTTTTTACGAAAAAAGTTACAAAACACGTGTAGACATTTTTTTGCCTGCCATTTTGATAAAAAAATTAAGGCTATTTAAAATGCCATTTCAAACCAATTGAAAATACAAGAGAATAGAAAAAATAATAAAAAAAATAAATATAAAGAAAAAATCATTTATTTTCTACAATATTTAAAATCAAATATAGCCGTTCTTTCTGAATAAAAAAAATAATATAGAAAGGCTCATAAGTCAATAAATTTGTTTATAAAGTACAAGCATAGATCTAAAAGATTTATCTCATGCAAGACACAGGCACAGACAGTATTTAAAGATGATTGTTCATGCTCAACCCTGCAAGTTGATCGTTTTGAACAAAGGTACGAATATTTTTCGTTAAGCACGAGTGTTCGGATTGTTCGTCTTATGTTTATAAATATTGGTGAAATACTAGGAGTAAAATCTCTTATCATTCTGCGCTTCGACAAATCTGGACAAATATTGGAAAAATATAGATAAAATAACTCCGAAATAGTTCGATCCAAAATCGCGAGATTGTACAATGATATTAAACAAAAGATACTTGTACAATCATTGCAACTTCGTTAGATTATTAAATGACAGTACACATCTACGACAACGTTATCATAGTACTCATTGCTTTCATTTGCAATAAAAGAAATGGATGCATGTACAAGAAGTCAGTCGAATAGAACCTCTTTAATAAACGACATTAGTTTAGCCATTCGGTATTTAACAAATTAATGGCAAGATCTATCGCATAACTTTAAAGCATACATTGGTTTAATTGAATGTACCAATCAAATTATCGGCACGGAAAAGAGGGAAGCATAAATCAAACGAATTCATTTTCTCATTTCCTGTGGTAATTGTTTCGTGCCCCTGCTTCTGCACTCGAGACTCTCAAGGCGAAAGTTTAATCAACACATACGCATGTGTAATTTACGCGATATTCATTAGTGCAGGTCTCAATTACAGAACTCATCGAAGCGGGCTGGGAGCTCCCAACGGAGTTGACGGTGTGTTTAATATAAGATGGAATAGTGTATAATGGTGTTGCTCAATAATATATGCCAGTTTCGTAGTTATTTTTAAATTCATCTTAGGAGGTTGTCAGTTTTCAAAACAGAAAAACATAAGATCAATTTTAAAATGGAAAACAGTATTAATTCAAAGGAAAAGTGTAAAATTTAATATGCTGTAACTTTTACCATAAATACTACTATTCAATTAAACCTTATTGCCTTGGGGCAGCCCGGAGGTCTAATGGATAGACGCGCCGGCTCCTGTAAAGGCCGGACGTAGCTCAATTCTCCTCCGGCAAGGATCCCCCGTAGCAAGGACTGACTATCCGGCTACCGTGGTAAAACAAAATCTAGTAAGCCTGTACATGTTCGCGTAGGTCGTTTAAGCCAAGATAGAAGAAAAAACTTATTACTACAATCGCCATGTAATTGGTGCCATAATGTGTGCAACTCCAAATTACCACCGATAAGCTCACCAGTACGTCCGATTAAAGCCTTCGTCGAAATAGACAGCGAATTACAATGTTAACCTGTAGGCTCCATTAGCACCAATAATCACATATGCAATGCAACACGAACACACAGATAGGTCAGCAATTAAATGAGCGTGCTTTAATTTACCCTGGTGTCTGCTAACCCACTACCCGATTATATGGTTGACTTTGTGACAATTTGTACTTTTGTCTGCTGCACCGTCCCGTGCAGGCTACCCATTAATCAGTTTATACGCTTGTATCCTACGTATCCTGGTATTATAGCGCATTAAGCTATTGATATTTACAGCATGGCTGCCAGCACACGTATAATGCAAACAAAAGTAGACTATTGACGGAAGATAGTAAAATAACCGTCAAACAACTTTACAGATTATAGTGTAGGTAATAAAAGCGTTTGTTTGAATTAATTGACGCTTCAGTTGCTGCGCTGACGCTTTGCATAAAAAAAAACCGAATTTAACGTTATGAACACATTCATCATGTATTGAAATCTGTCTTTTAATGCCATTCATATGTGGAGCGAAAGTGTTGCACCTCATGTTCCACCAGGAATACAAGTAGGCTTTATGTCTAATGTTTCGCCAGACCCGATTACCACTTGATTTGCATTACCACTGTATAATGAGATACGATTTACATAATAATCAGTGCCACCGGTGCCGCTAATTACCGCTCTGCTTTATGATCGACACATAGCTGCGCCACATACAACAGTGAATAGTCCAGCGGTTGTAAAAGGGAGCGAAGTCAACAAGCGATCGTAAAGGTACACCTACTTTGTGAAGTGGAATGTAATATTTTAATGATATCTAGAAGTGTTTGCCCAAGTTTTTGTGGAAGTAGGATTAAATGAGGTTGCTCTCGTTGAGGATTGTGAGTAACATTATTTTCAGCTCTGTGTTTGCGAAATGAAATTATTCGATCATTAAAACGATAGCGTGAGTGAGCAAATATAAAGTGTTTTGTGTGATTAAGGTAACGAGTACGAGGCAACGATTCCATGGCTATATAAACACATATTTCTAAACCAAATAAAAGTATAGTTTTTTTTATATATTTTTTTAACTTTTTTTCGATGAAATAATATAAAGCAGGTAAGGTAGAGGTAAATAAACTTCATTCATGAATAAACTTTCATTTTCAATTTCTTCTTTTTTATAAAAAAAAAAAAACAGAAGAAACTAAAACCTTAAAAAACTCACAAAAACAAAAGCATTTGTAAAAAGAAAAAGTAAAGAAAGAAATATATTAACAGAAATAACAATAAATCAAAAAATAAACAAACGTCGAACATCAAATTTAAAAAAATATGAATTCATTATTAATATTGAATTTAGGTTTCATAAAGCCTGATGACTTTATTAATAATAAATAATAAATAAAAAGATTTAAAAAAATTCTAAATGAGCAAATCTAAACCAATTTGAAAAATAATACACAAATATATTAGTAAGTAATGTAGATTTAAAAATTAATCTAAATGAGCAAAACTAAACCAATTTGAAAAACAATCCACAAATTCATTAATTTGCAGAACGGAAATGATACAAAAATAAATCTTAAAGTTGGAAGAGGACTTTTTTTAAACATGATTTGTCTATGCTGGTAAATAAATAATATTGTTGATCTACATGCTGTATATTTTAAGTATTGTTCTTATACGTTCAAGTTCACTATACTTTGGTTTTTCTATCACTAGCGATATAAACTCATATCAATGTTAAAGAGCTGCTTTTTACATTATTCAATACCCGGATTAGTGCAATCGAATCCACAGTTCTAGCAACAAATCGTTACATCGCACATATGCGACATGTCTTTCCCCATTGCTGGTTAAACAAAACCAAAAAAAAAAAAGATGCCTTGAGAAGCATTCATCCAGCAGCCATGTGTCATAAAAGTGAATGCGCACGAGACGATACTTACCTTCTCGGAGAAGGAGACCGACATCGGTGTTATGGCGGTGATGCCCGTTAGCGTATTCCCATCGCAGGAGTGGTGCTCCAGACCGGAACCATTAGCCGTCAGCGTCGTCCCGGCCGGGGGCTCGCAATGGTTCCCTGCCCGCCGACCATCGGAGGAGTCCTGTCGGCCGGTGCCTACGTTCCCGCACCCGTTCGACACGTTCAGCGACAGCGATGCAGCACTCGTTGTCGCCAGACGGTATCGATTCGCGTGGAAACTTGATCCGTAGCAGTACATCAGGACCATGGTGGTGGGAAAGTAGAGCGCACAGCTGGACAGGATCCGGTAGGATGATTTACTGTAGAACGGCTCGCATGCCAACAGGCCCGTTTGGTTGAAGTAATAACCTAATAATGATAAATTTATATGCGCACATTCGTTAATCACACTCGGCTAGTGGCTTTACTCAAGCACTGACCCAAACGCTGTCCCACATATGAGTGTGTGCGTATGTGTGTGTGTGTGTGTGTGTGTGTGTAAGTACTGCTGGCAGGAAGGGACGGTCGTGTGTTCATTGGAATGCAGTAATCCTAGGAGCGACATTGTAAACTTAACTTAAGCCACCCCGGTACCGACAGCGTTTTAGGAATATGTGGGGAACGTGGACTTTTGCCGGACGGC
>KB686347.1:0-14554 GCA_000349165.1 Anopheles christyi
TTTTTTTTTTTTTTTGGTTATCAATTTGTAGGGTAAAGTGACCGATCACGGGACACATGACACGAAACAAATGACGAAAGGAACGAAAGATTATGGCTTCATAACGAATAATAAACGTGGTTTCATAAATTTTACAACCATACATGCCATAATAAACTACTCGGGGGCATTTGATTCCTGGTTGTGGAGCAACCAACCCTGTATGGCTTCTTTTGAGCAGTTTTCGAGCATATAATTTGGTAGTTTTAATTAAAAGGTGTAACCAGCCGGAGGGGAGCTGTCCCAATGTTCCCGAAATGTTCTGAATGATTGATGAAATAATCCATTTTATCAGTTCCCTATCAGTGACTAACAAATGTTTCCCCCTTTAGCTATGTGGTTAGAATAAACATTTCCATTCTTGCTGTACAACCAATCTTCTTCCCCCCTCTAGTGGGGAGATACATAGATACACCTGTTTTCTGTCCCTTGTAAACTGTTCGGTCGCCCTTATGATCACCCAATTGGATTGGATCCACGCGAGCTAACGATAAAGTCGTGCAATCAATCAAACCCCCTATCATTCGCGCACCAAAACTGATCGTTCAATTTGCGTTCCGCAATCTCGGAGTAGGTAATTATCATTTGCTTATTGGAGTGTAAGCACTAGCGAGGGCGAACATCATTCATCGATCACAATCAATTAAGCAGTGCGAGCTCGCGCTCGTTTTTTTGTGTAATCAAACCATATTTTCTCCGGGGAAGCAGAAGCAACAACAGCGATAAACATAAGCACGCACGGAATGGGGTGTTTGTTTATTTAACGCAACGCAACGCGACCGGTTCAATGTTGATCAAATAAACTCAGCACCAAAAAGCGATCGGTGTAAAAAGGCAGAAGGTGTGGAGATAGGAAGTTGCTTACTTTCTCACGCTTCGAGCACGGGTGCGATTTATCAGAGTGGGGCAGATGGAATTGCTAGAACCGGAAGGAAAAATCTGATCTGGAAGCTTAATTTATGGTGATCGGGTAGTGTTGGCAGTTTCGACGACTGTTTGGTTGAAAGAGAGCGGAGTATGGAGTGTGATGTGTTTAAGATAAATTATGTTTGTTTACATTTAACTGGAACGATCGAGAGACCATAGTGTCCTTTCGAAAGATAGGATCTTGGGTAATCATGGTCTTTCGGAACAAATATATGACAGACGTCAACAATCCAATATCTGGCGTTCACATTTTCCAGGAACCAAAATGCTTCATCAAAAGATCGACGTATTAATGGCTCAACCCTGTACGTCCGTACCTGATAACTCAACGCCTCCTATCCTGTCAAAATTCTGGGATCTTGTCCTAGTGACCATGGCAACCGATTAGACTCGAACCATCTGTGTCGATTTAACGCGAACCAAGCTGTTCGCTCCCTCTGTTTCGGTTTTTTTAAATGTCGATCCAAAACAAATAAAGAAGTCTTGGAATTTTGGAGCAACTAGCGTTTCGGGAAAGATTAATTGCTTTTTTCCCCTAATCACACACACACACGCAGGCACTTGAGCGATGGAAAGCGCCTAGACACATGTGTCAGAGACACTGGTTGTTGGGTCTGGCGAGCAATCTAGGCAAAGCGAGCAGTCCTTAACAGTTTCGAAATCTAACAGCTCATCAACGCTTACGGTACTGACACGGGCCAGTCCTAGGGAAGTCAAACGGGGTAGGTAAGGGTGTACGTATGGCGTCCAGTGTCTACACACCGTGAGGCATCCCCGTGACGATGTGATTAATCTATCATCAATCACGTCCGGACCATGTCAAGACGCAATCCATCCGTCCGAGATTTCGATCCCTTTCCGTTCAATCGTTCCGTTTGGATTGGATTGTAGAAGACTGAGCTGTGAAGTTTGTAAAGTGCATCGTAATGCTCTATGGTTGCTGCATTCCATCTTTTCCGCTGGTGCCTTGGTTTGGGTTTGGTAAATGCGTTGGTTTGGAGCGGAATGCTTAAAAGCGTCTTAGTAAAGTTTGATTGGATATTAGAATTGAGGCCATTACTGTCCTTTACAGATGCGTCACACATCGAACGTGGCTTGTAAGTAACCTTTTTTTAATACTTTTTAGCACGCAGGAAGCGATGGTGGCTATCGCATTTCGATACTTGATACCGTAGCTCCGCTCTGGCTATGAAAAATAAATCCATTCCCATTGAAAACATTTTGAGGGGTTTATTATGTTCGCAAAGCAAGGGTTATAAAACAATAACTATTTATCTACCTTATTTACCCCTCTCTAATGAAGCCTTCTATATGCTCTGTTTGTACTTTCTTTTGCAGTGGATATGCTCTAAACAAAATGTGTTCAATCAACGATCGACTCAGCGAGGTTGTCCAAGAACCAACAGCGTCAAACAGCTCCACAATGAACAAGGGTGACAGCAAACGACCCGCAACACATTGCCAAGCCGTAAGCAATAGGAGAACCTGTAGTACACAATACCACCTTCACTGCTGTCGGTACAGTAGGTCAGAACGACGGATATCGTACGGTCTACTGGTGCTCTGCCTTGTGCTAAGCATATGCATCTTGCCCACAGTGTTCGGGTCACCACAGTCCTCATACTCTCATCATTCACATCACTCGCACGGACATCACCATCAAGCGGTATCACACGGCGGTGGTGGTGGTGGTGTAGGTGGTTCGAGTGCGACCAGCGCTCATCACTCCGGTAGTGGCTCTGTCCCGTCATCTCAACAGTACGGTGGCTCATCAGCACGATCCAGCGGTTCCGGTGGCAGTGGGCTCGGTGTCTACATCATTCGCGCCCCAGAATCGACGATCGCACCTCCGGACGATGAAGTACTGTTCGAGTGTGAGCTTAATCTAGTGCCGGAGCAGCTGGACTGGCGGTTTCGCGCACAGGGAACAGCTGGACAGCGCAAAGACTATGTTTTAATACAGAACAATGTAAGTGGTGCAGCAGCAGGCAGGCTGTTGAAAACATCGTGCTAATCGTTGTTTTTTTCTTTCAGCATCATGGATATAATGCGACGATCGTTGATGGTCGGTACAAGCTTCGCGTCTCGGTGAGTGAATCCACGATAGGAGAGTACCAGTGTGTGGCCTGGTTTGGAGCGTCTGCGATAGCGTCCATACCGGCCCGGTTGACACTAGCAACGATTGGGCTGGAGGCGGAAGGTGTCCCAGGTCGGCACGATCGTGTACCGACGACGATGCGGCGCATTCAACCTCAGCAGCATTTTAAGGTATTTCCTGGCAACAGTATTATTATCGATTGCGGTGACATCGTCTCAAATCCTCCCCCCATTTGGAGCTACTACAAGTAAGTGTTGGGAGAGAATGATCGTTGCGGATGATGCAAACAATCAATAACAATGATTTGTTCTATTTTGCAGGGATGGCATGACGATCTACCCAAATGTGACGCAACTCCAAACAGGACGACGACTCATACTGGCCTCGCTAACTCAGCGTGATACCGGCACGTACTGGTGCTCGGCTGTAAACTCCATCACCGGCAGCGAAGTTATACTTCCCCAACGAACGACCGTGACGGTTGACTACGTACCACGGTCGGCTCCACGTGCCTTCACGCAGCCCCAGAACGTGTCGGTATTGCCGGGCGACACGGCCCTGCTCGAGTGTCCTGGCGTAGGTAATCCTGTCCCTGTGCCAGCCTGGTCGAGAGCGAACGGTATCCCGTTGAACGTTCGTGCCCGCATCCAAGACTATGGGCTACAGCTGACCAACGTACATCCGGAGGACGAAGGCCAGTATCTGTGCCGGTTGCAGAACGGTATCGATCCACTGTTGTCTCACTCGGTCTGGCTAACCGTGTTGGAACCGCCGCGCATCGTCGCACCGCCCCGCTCAACACTAACGAACGAGAGCGATAGTTTGGAGCTCGAGTGTATAGCACGCGGTTCACCGCATCCCGACATCTACTGGATGATAAACGGTGACTACACCAAATGGGACAATCTCATCCGTACGAACGGTACACGGTTGATCATACAGTCGGTGGAAAAACGGCACGCCGGTATTGTGCAATGCTTCGCCCGCAATTCGGTCGGTGAGGCTAGCGAGGGCAATTTGCTGCAGGTCATCCCGAAGCAGATACCGGGTGGCGTCGGTACAACGCCGCTCGGGTCCGTACCATCCAGTCCGAAGTCGGGCGGAGACCATTCGCCCAAGCGCAAGGGTGGAAAGAAACACAAAAATCGTAAGTATGGCGAACGCATCCCAAACACTCCACCCTTGGGTGGCTGGGGTGGATTTATTATGATTTGAATCTGTTCGATAAGCTCCTTCCAGAGCGAATGGTCTGGATGTAGTGGGGGGAACTTTTCCCGTCTCGGTGGCCCCCGGTTAAGACCGCTCCAGAGAGGTTGGCTCGGTAGGCGGCAATTGCGTGCGATGGACAGCTCGAAGCTACCCTCGGGTGGTTCTAGCTTGTCGAATTCGTTTAGGATAAGCTTGAACCGTATGTCTGGAAGCGTTTGGACGATTTGGTCGAATATCTGTTCAGCCATCTTGCGATAGATGGGACACTTGAGGCAGTGCTCAATTCGGATAATGGCGAGTGCTTCGTCGAAATGTTTATCATCACAGTAGACGAGGTTATGATCAGTTGTTTTCTTTTTCGATTTAGCTCCCTTACCTTTTGATTTGGACATTTTCTACGACGAGGAAATTTAAAACATTCAATTTATTCTATGATTCAGTTGCTTATTATGCTTATTGCTTATTATGAATTAAAACGAATTGTCAAAACGATGTGGCTACTTGGATGTGGGTTTCAAGTTTAAAAGCGTCACTGTGACTACTACAATGTACTGTCAAGGATGTTAGTAATGCGTGCTTGACCTGTTCCCTTCAGTTCTTTTAGCAATACAAACATCAAACACACTTTTTTCTTTTCTCATTTTTTCAGTCGTAATGATTCCTCCGTCTCGGCCAAATATCACCCGGCTGTCAGATGAATCGGTAATGGTGCGCTGGTCCGTACCGTCTAGCGACGGTCTGCCGATCCAGTTCTTCAAGGTGCAGTACCGAATGTTGGGCGATCCCACCAAAAACATCGCTCGCACCCAATGGATGACGGAGAACGAAGATATTCCACCCTACACACGCTCGTACGAGGTGAACAATCTCAAATCCGATCATCTCTACCGGTTCCGCATTGTCGCAGTGTATTCAAACAATGACAACAAGGAAGGAGCTGCGTCTGGCAAGTTCCACCTTCAGCGTGGCTCGCAGCTCGGTCTCACGAAGAATCATCTCCTAGCACCGACTCTTACCCGCATTGAACCCGTCTCGCAGCATGCGGTCGTACTACAGTGGCAGTTCCCCCAGCATCTGCCCCATCCGATCGATGGATTCTACGCGTACTACCGACCCGCAACGACAGCTGGCGAGTACTCGAAGGCAACGGTAGACAGTAGTACGGCACGTCACTTCAAGATCGATCACCTCGAACCGGGAACGGCATACGAGTTTAAGCTGCAATCGTTTACCGCATCGGCTGCATCGGACTTTAGTGCAATCTTGACCGGTCGAACGCTAAAACCACCGACGCAACCACCGACCGTACCGACGGTGATCGCAGCAGCAGAAGGACCGGACGGTAGCCAAGTCGTACCCGTGAACTATCTGCTCGTGATCGGTTGTGTGCTGATCGTGAGTGTGTTGATCGTACTGTTTCTTTGTTGCTGCTTTAGCCGACGAAAGAAGCGAGGTCACGGTGCTGGTAAGTTGATGCTTGATTGGGAAGTGGACAAATACTTTCGCGAACGCCTGACGGCATTTTCACGTGTTTAATTGCAGATGAAGCAGATGCCAAGGTACACATACCAGTTGATCAGAATGGATTTGCGGGTGCGGTTAGCAACGGTGGTCCACGGGTAGCACATCACAAGACACGCACGAATGGGATGAATGGACGGATGAACATTACGCCCAACCCGCTGGCACAGGACGGCGACAAGGTAACGGCGAGCTTTCATGCTTCGTACCGCTAGTGTTATGCGTTCGGTTGACACAACTCCACGCCCCCTTCTTCCCTCGCATCCTCCCATTGCACATGCTAGTAGTTTGTAGTTGATTGTCCCATAGAAACATTACATTTGTTACAAATGACTGTTTAAGTTTAAAATTGTAATACCGCCTAAAAGTATGCAACCAAATTTAAACGTCACTTTTAACATGTATTCATTCCCGGGATTAACTTCTTCACTAACGGTTTTCCTTTCACTCCTACTAACAAGTCATAAATGAGTTAAAGTGCATGAGATGTTGCTTTGTCTATCTTTTACTGCCCAATTCCCCTTGCACGGCTAAGCGAACAAATATTATCAGTTGCGATGAATGTTTTGCTTTTCAATTTTGTTTTGTTTTGTTTTGTTCCATTTGACTTCGTTTTGAAGAAGAATTCGTGAAAAATTCTTATATTTTAAGAATTTTATTTTTATTTTGTATAGTTAATATTGCTATAAACACACGCTACATGATTTATTAGCTCAATGTGTACATATGTGTTCCACAATTCACCATAGCCTAAATTAGAACGAATATTTTTCTTTGTTCGTGTATGTGGTATCGCATCGTAGTAAAAGTACATGTAATGATCGATCCAATCGTTTGCTAGTGTACAGTGTAGAATTTCCCCTTTAACAGTTGTCTCTTGCATCTCAAAAAACCTACTAGACCAAAATTTTCAGCCCAAGCAAAACTCATCGTTCGTCGCCACGGATATCGCTCTACCATCGCCCTAACGATCGCCCGGTTCGGTGTGGTGAAGGAGATCCGCTTGTTTCGCTTCGTTCGTCATTTATTCCTTACCCGCTTTCCAAACATTTCCTTTTTCTTCTACCTCCATTCCTTATCTTCCTTTCCTACTTGGGGGAGAAGAATGGTTTAACAGTCATGTTTACTATTTTTAACCCTTTATTGCAAAGTTGATCCTCGTACGATCATCACGTACAACACTACGATTTCTTTTTCCTCTCTTTTCTATTGATTTTCTTCGTATTCTTCTTTCCTTCCCTTCTTTTCGGTTACACACTATCTAACTTTTTTGTTGGTTGGATTTACTGCTGCTGCTTATTCAGCACTATGTTCGCCGAAACTGAATCTTCGCGTTTCATAGAGAAGCGCCAAAATGTAGGCAATCTGTCAGTTAGTGTATGGGGCCTCACTCAATCGCTCTGTCTCTCTGTATCTGTTTTAGCTTTGAATTTGCCTCTCTCGCGAAGTCTCTCTTCTTCGCGACTGTTTGGGAAACTCTTTTCTTTTCTGGAAATAATTTTCCACCCACTTTACCCTACATCCCCCTTTGATGCCGCCTTCCTCGCCACTTTCATCTGTCACCCCAGTAGCCAGTTTGCTGTGTAGATCGATTTGCGAAGACGCGTTTTATTCTAGCTCAGAAATCAGCGTGACTGTTCTAGAATCGCACTGTGATGGAGCTGCGTTTCCTGCCGAACACGCTGGTCGAGGGTGACCAGCAGCAGCAACAGCACCCTGCAGCACGAACGGCACCTAACCCGATCGAGGGTGGATGGAGACGAAAGAAGCGAAACGCGACGATGGATGTACCGAAGCAGAACGGCGAACCAGACGATGGAGGCGATGGTAGCGATGAGGGCGACGATACGACGAACCAAGCAGCAGCAACAGTAGCAGCAACTGCAACGATATCCCGCGAACCTGCCACTAATAACAATCACCAATCGATTCCCAACCAACAGCAGCAACATCATCTTCAGCAGCAGCAGCAACACATCGGAGGACTTTCACCGCTACATCATCCGAGTGCCGCAACAGTCGCAATGAATAGCTGTGGCATACCACAGACACAACAGCAGCAGCAGCAACAACAGCAGGAGCAGCTAATGCTTGCATCTATGCCTCATCGGCGCACGCTGGAACGGACTGCAGTGAGACCAATCCCGAACGGTGCCACCATTGCGTACGGTGTCGATCCGAAGCTGATGCTGGACGGTGGTCAACCGACGGTTGTCGTACCCGATTGTCGACAGTCTTCCATACGACGTACGCGGCGTGGTTCCGGCTCCGTCCCAGGAAGCCCACGGATAGGTCGAGGACCGAGCAATGAGTTCCTTCAGCAGCAACAGCAACAACAACAACAACAGGGTGTCACAGTTGCACGCTCTCCAATGCCAATGCGTGCGACAGGGATGAAACGGTCGGCAGCGACTCGGCTTGGCCGGGCCGAGAACATGTCGTCGGGCAGTTTGAACAGTATTGAGGTATGAGAATGACCGTACAGCGCCGTCCAGACCGACGGCGCAACCACCTTATCCCGGAATGGGTCCCGCAAGCGTCGAAAGCGTGCATTCAAGCTATTGTACCTGGTACGACGCCGCATGCGCAAACCTCGATCTGTTGGATTGCCCCAGCAGGACAGCGAGCATCACTGCCACAAGCAGGCGTTTTACGAGCGGGCGAACGGGTATCGGCTAATTTCCTGAGTGTCACCGTTCGAGCTGCTGCTCTCCATACTGCACGATCTGGTGGTTAGCGTTTAGTTTTCGGTTTAGGGTTTCGTTTCACACTTTACATCCGTCCATTGGGTTGAGTTTTGAGCAGCAGGTGAGTTCAGTTACTGTCTGTACACACAAACCCTGTTCTATAGAGTTATGTTTTACCGGTCAGGTAAGCTAAGTTAAGATATTAGAAGGTACTGCCGCTGTACTTAATCTCTATTTTGTTTTGTAGGAGCAAGATGGTTTAGTTCGATGTACCTTTTGTTTTCGGTTTAAATTCACCCTTGTTGTGGATCAATATTATAATTGTAAATAATAAGACTCCTCGTTTGGAACGGGAAAAGAAAGCTATATAACTTTAGAGAAAAACGTTAACAGCTGTGTGTAGATTAGAAGCGAAGACAAAAGACACACTAAATTGAGGCGACAGAATGTGTGCTATTCTGGGCTACTTAACATATTATTACAACTGCTACTACTGCTATTATTACTACAACTGCTACTTAAAGTATACAAACACAAACAACACAATGATGTATCAAATTGCTCGCTAGAACGTACTGACGAAAAGGTATAATTGTATATTTTTTCTCGTCTTCCCTTGGCGCGATTGTGCTCAACATGCGCCTGAAGGTATGCAACATATTTAATACTTTTTTCTTGTTGCACTATGATTAAGTACACAGGAGAAAAATTTACATACATTTAGGCGCATAACTAGAGTCGCCGTGAAGCAATATGTATTTCTACCAGCGAACACGTTCGTCCAGTACACATAACCTTCACAACAGTAACACAAATGCAACTATTTAAATGCAGCACAGATGTATGTAACAATCGGACAGTAATCAAAGATAATCGAATCAGACAGAGGAGAGAAAACTAGGAAAGTAGAAGGATGTTTATTGAGCTTTTTACTGACTGATGGGCACTGATTAATCATTAGCTAAATATACATGTATGAATAGGATAGTAAGATTATGATACACACGCTCCCCGGGCATGTATGTAGCATAAATACGCAAATGGCCTGGAGTCTGATAAACAAGGTGTAAATTATTTATTTTATTATAAAATGAGTACAGCAACAGACACGGCAAATATGGGGCGATAGTATTTTATGTTAGTAGTGTGAATAAATAAAACACACCCACAACGGCCCATTGTATTCCAGATCTAGTGAGCACACGCATGGAATGGGACTGGTTTTGCCATTTTATTTGAGGATAGATGTGCTGTTTATATTTGTACTGAAAAAGCTCCAAAATGCCGAATGTATCTACGTACGCACGTGTAGGGTTGTACATAAAGCAAGCGGAATAGAGTAATGGAAGCTAAAAAAAAAAAGGGTAATAGAACAAATCCCCTTCTACTTATTAGCGCGCGCTAGCAGTCCGAGCAGTTAGAGGAAAAACTAATGGATGTACGTGTATATTTTTGTTTTCGCAGGGCCAATAGCAAAACGTGGAGCTGTTGTCCACTGAACAAATTGTAATTCCAGCATCTTTTGCTTGTCTGTTTTGTTTTACTTGATCGCGTTTCCAAGCGTTTCTATGTTGTTTCGCATATAAATACACGGATACATGGTGTGTGTATTTTGTGTGCTATTATGGTTGCTTCTGTCACCGTAGCAAAACGCGTAAGAAATGTAAGCGGAACATCAACAATGCGGAAACTGTATGAAAGGGCAACATATTTTCTTTAATTAAAGAACAACACCACAGTGAAAACAGTGAAAATGGAGTGTTTTTTTTTTGTGTAAGTGGAAAGAAACCGAAGATCATAAACCATATGTTGTATTTCTAATGTATGTAAGTAAGTACTAGTTGTATTATTTTTTTGATATTTTGCTTATGTGTGAGTTATATTATTATGTAATTCATTTAAACAAATTTTTGTCCTGATGATGGTGAATCCTTCAACCTTTGATGAAATAAGTCTCGACAAAGCTTCCCGGCCATGATAATTGGTAAATCCGGGGTAAATGCTGGTTGGATGTGGTGAATTCCTGTTTTGGTGAATATTACCCATTGGAGAATGGTTTATGTCTTCGCTAATAATTCACATTGCAGAGTGGTTAATGTCTTCGCTAATGTTACAGTAATGTTCAAATTAACACAAAAGTGATGTTATACAGTAGTTACAAAGCATTAAAAATAATCAATATATAATCCGAAAGTATAGAGTGATATATTTTGTTGCAGTTAATAAAAAACTTTTATAATAATAATTATAAGATAAACAGTAAACTCACCAAATTTTACAGCACGCAAGTAAAATAGCTCTGGTTTTTTTTAAATAGAATTTACATTACATATATTTCTTTTCTTTTTTTCTGTCATTTCCACAGTTTTTTTTTTGTTTTGTTTTGGTTGCTTGTTGCTGGTTTTATACACACATTTAATTTAAAATATACATCGTTTCTCGTCCTGCTATCGGCTTGCCACTCGTCCACAATCATCCACTGTTCACCAAATCAATCGGACCTCCGTTGTATTTGTATGTGTGTGTTTTTTTGTGTGTGGTTGGTTTCAATCACTCTTTTCCTGGGTTATCTTTCTTATTCCCAGCGTATTTGTGTGTATGTGTTTCTCTTTTCTCGTCTGTAACACTACTTGCGCCTTTTATTCTATTCTCTGCTGTTTAGCTCTTACTAAATTTCCTCTTTCCTGTTATGCTTTCTATCTCTGCCTTGCTTGTTGTTTACTTAAATGTTTTAACAGTTGGTAACTTTCACTGAACGGCATACAGTTTCGGGTCGATTTTTGTTTTTAAACGTTCATGTTTAAAACGTGTGCTAATTTTGTGTGCTTGAATTTTGCTCTCCTTCTTCTCGATTTGTATCTTTTTATTTTGCGCGTTAAAAATAGCACTGGCACTGGAATATTAAACTGTTTTCGTTATTCGTTCTTTTCCGTTATTAATCTGTTTCTGAATGTTTGTGTTGCACAATCAATTTCAACCGTGCTGTTATCGTATCCCTCCTTTATTTAAACCTTCGGTATGTCTTGTGTCATTCTTTTCATGAATATTTGTAAATGACTGATATTGCCTTCCTATATGTATTAAATCAAATTGATAAGAAATTTCATTAAAAAATCAAAACCAAAGCAAAAGACTTCAACTAGTTGAGAAAGACAAGCTAGAGAGCCACAGAACGATTGAAACTAACAGTCCATTTCTCTTTGTTCGAGCTTAGTGCTGGAAGTGAGTGTTTGCGTTAAAAAAAAATTAAATTTCTTTTCTTTTCCTACTCTGCTAACTTCACAAACTCCACAGATGGGCTGGGGATTTCCTTTACGCAGGATAGAAGGATGCTTTTAAGTACAATTTCGGAAATCACAGAATTTTGTTTTTCTTTTCACATTGTTTTTTGTTCTCTCTGCTTTCTTGTATTGAAACGTTAATTTTTTCGTTTGCAAGTTAAACGGTTTAAACTGTTTGTTTGTTTTCTGTTGTTCTCCCTCATTTTGTTTCGTTCCGTGTTGTGGCCACAGTGTGATTCTTTGTCATTGTTCTACTTATTTACCGTTGCTGTTGTCACTATTCATATTATCATATCGGTATGATTGTAAGTGAACTTTGAATAAAAACCGTGAACGAAATAATAGAATGATGAATTTTGCATGTTCTTAACAGACAAATGAAATGTACCTTGTTTTTTGTACAGCGGTACACGGTATAGCTGTTCGGCCTTTTAACAACGACCGGTTTGTTGACCGAGTTTTGTTTCGAGTAGGCCTTGAAGTTGAACATTTCACAATATGCGTGTATGTACGCTACTCTCCATGCTGACTGTTAGTGGCACTAAAGTAAGTCGTTGCTAAGATTATACAGTAGGCTCTGCAAGTGAACGTATTTTTACCTTTATTGATCGCCCCGAGTCGATCGGGGCTGCATAAAAAACGAGTTTCGTTGTGTTTAACCAGTGAAAGCTTGTTGCGTTGTAAGTGAGCGGTTAAAACTGTGTTCAGCTACTACACACCAAACGCTGTTAAAATCTGTTTTACGATAATCGATGTGTTTTTAAAATGCTGTTCGATGTGCAAGTGTTTTGCTGCTGGCGTGGTTGACCATTATGTCACAATCACAAAATTGACAGAATTTAGAACTTACTCTTTCCATTCCCTATGTCACCGTCACTAACGACAAGTGAGAGATTGAGCATGAGCAAAACAGGTAATTTGTCGTTTGTTTAGTAATGTATAGTAAAATAATACCAGCTTATGCAAACAGTGTAAAAAGTATGCAACACAAAAGAAAAAATAGATACTTTTCTAAAGCATCCTCTCAAAAATAAAAAAAAAGCATCTTGAAAGCATTAATCAAACAGAAAAAAAAAACATAAAAAGGAAAGCTAGTGTTATGCTTCTTAACAACGAAATAACAATTCCAATTCCACTCCATGTGTTGTAGTGTGTTACGGTACACTTACTGTTTTACTCAATGCTTTTATTCTCATCCAACTTTCCTTCAATCACCCTTAATATTTGTGTGTTTCCTTTACCTTGTTTCGATTGCCAACTCGTTACTCGTTTTTTTTGTGTGTGTAACATTTCATCATGGTTTTATGTCTTTCATGCTTGCTGCTTGCATTTCTGTGTTCATCTCCTTAAGTTATAATCACATTAAAAACTAACAGTGAAAAACATTTATATTCTTTGCTGTGAGCTTGTGACTGGCTGGCTGGCTGAGCGTGTATTTGTATTGGATGTGTAATGCGTTTACTGCCTTTTTTTTTTAGTTTATATTAATTATGTAGCTCTCTTTACAGTATATGTTTGTGTGTGTTTGTGTGTTGTATTTAAAAGCATATTCTCGTTTCAATTTCACAATTTTCTGGCCTCGGCTTTGTGTTTTTTTATTTGAATTTTCTTTCCCATTTTGCATCACTCCTTGCTCCTTGTTTCATGTACATCCTACTTTATCTTTCTCCCGCGTTTGGTTTTCAAAAACAATTGTGCATCTGTTTTCCTTCTAACATGAACCATCCCATTTCCACGCCACCTCATCGGCCTCGGCAATATAACGATTACTTAATTTGCATAATTAATTATAATGCTGTGTATAATATATACTTTTCCGATAATTCCATTTATAAATATATTCATACTATTCCAATATGCTGCACACATCACTTAAAACCACACAAATACCACATAATGCGATAAGAAGTAAGGAGTTTCTTTTTATTCTCAAATGGATGGTGGAGCGGATGACGCGACAAGAAGAGCGAAAAAGCTGATTCTTATGCGTGACGGTAAGTGTGTGTGTGTGTGTGTGTGTGTGAAGGTTTAAGATAGTGTGTTTTTGAATGTGTGTGTTATTAATTACAGTAAAATAAAACATAATCAATTCCACTAACCTATATAACAGATAACATCGAACGATCAACGTAATGGACAGACAAAATTCACGAAGCATTTTCCTTTCTTTTTTTTTTTTTGTAAAGTAAACAATCCAAACAAAAGCAAAACGTATTTGAAAACCAGTTTCAAATATTTAAGCCCCGTTCTCGGGTCGGGTTCAAATTTAGCTAGTTAATTATGTACTAAAATCGAATTACGGTAAGTAAACACTAAAACATCGCAATGCGACGTGCTTAACGAGTCTAATAAACAAAGCCGAATATCGTTGATCCGTCTCAAACGTCAACGTGAAACTAAAAATAAAACCAAATGAACGAATGTTCCTAGGCTGCTTAGTAGCCCCGCACGGTGCATTAATGGAGTAATGTCTTAATAACAGTGTCTTACGAATGAAAAAAAAAAAAAAAAACGATTGCTAATCGCGCAATATGGCTTAGTTAAACTAACGAGCATTTCGTTTTCGTATCGGAATTGTTCCATGGATGGCACACGAGTTAGAGTAAAGGGATTTAAAATGGAAACGCAAAACGTAACTTAAACTAGCTTAACTAAAGTATTTAGTACTTGTGTGTTTGAGTGTGGTGTGTGTGTGTGTGAGAGTATTACAGAAAAGTGAAATGCATTTGCATTTATTACAAACTTACACACTACTAATCGCATTTAGCACAACGAAACAAGGACCCTATGTA
>KB686358.1:0-14555 GCA_000349165.1 Anopheles christyi
GAGGAGATTGAATGCGGTAATCGGCAGAAGAAAACGATTTCCGTCCCGCTTATGGCTTATGGAATGAATGGATTGGAATCAATTTGTAAAAATAATAGCGAAATCACACAAAAAAAAAAACATGAAGCCTCGGTGTGTTTCCATCGCTTTTGACGACCATTTTGTCATGGGACCCAAAGGGCGCAGGGATTAATGGAAGAGCAACGTGATCATTAACAATTACGTTCGATAGTATCAACGGAGATTAAGGAAACATTTTGTCGGAAGCTTCTGAGCCGTCGCAAAGCAACCTACCCTCCGCGGATTGTGGCCAGCATAATGAGGGTAGAATATCAGTGGGTAATGAAAATGTGATAACGAGAGAGTACGGTATCCATTCGGTACTGTGATATCAAGGCGAAACGCTCAGAGTGTAGGCGGGACCGGGACAGAAATGGTAGCGAAAACCAACCTTCGTTCGGTGGAAAGAACTCGACCGGGCAGCAAATAGGACAACGACGATGGCCGGTTATAGGGCATAAAAGTAGTTCTCGGTTGAAAAAGTTAACAATAACCGTCCGAGCTTCCTCTTTCAGAGCCATGTGTTGCCTGGTGGTGAAGGTCTCTGTAGTCGAGATATCCTTCTCCTTTTTTTTTGCTTTTCCACAATTGTACATATGCTTTTCTAAGGGCGAGCTATGCTAGTACACCGACCATCGAGAAATATCGGTTACAAGGGAATTTTAACTTTTTCCGAGATTATCAAAAAGCTGTTTATCGGCTCGTGGGATTATCCCTTGCGTCGTAACTCGTTGCACAAAATTATTTTAATTAATTGAACTGGAAAAATGAATTTTAATTACGCACTTAGGATCAGTTAATCTAGCCGAGTGGGATTTAGGGTTGCGGATACTTACGAATGGAATTCAGATTTGTCGGTGTTAATTCAATGGAGTGCTTTGTTCGATTTCCAAATCGCTTATTTATTGGATGTGCTTCATAAGCAATTCAAGGACATGAATACTAAAAATTAATGAGACATGAACGGTTGGAAATCCACGCGTTCGCCATTTACAAAACAAAACGAATACTAAATACTTTTGTAAATGGCGAACGCGTTGATTTTCAACCGTTAATGTCTCATTAATTTTAGTATATTAATGCTGAATCTCGACCCATTTGATATGGCTTGATTATTATTAAAGGTGGTCCTATCAATACTCAATTGCCCTCAAGCTCGTTAAAACGTTGTATTGACTCTATTGAAGAAGAAAACACGAATTGAATATTTCTGCTTGTAAGAGCATGAAAAGTCATTTTAACCTCTATCCAAACAATGTTTAAGCATTGTTTAATCCCAATAGCTCATATCTTCACACTGGCCTACAACAATAATCATGGTATCGTAAAATGGGGTGTTTCTTTTGTAATAAATTTTCACAGTGTACGCGGCCTGTGTACTTCAGCACTTAAATGTTTGTTTTCCATTTATTACATCCGAGCACAACTTCTGAAAACTGCACAACGGCACCATAAACTGTTTGACTGAACATAATCTTATTTTATTTTCCCACTAGTAACAGCAAAGTTGTATTGCCATAATTGCCAATAACTTTCTACCAAATAATATTCCAATAATAACAAACCATCTTAAAAAAAAAGAAACAAACATAAATGATTTCAAAATATAGAACCAACCATGTTTCACAGCGCAACAGCGTATTGTATTGTATGTGAGAGAGGTGCCTCATTTTCCCTGCAATACTTCCCCGCTGGGCTCGTCGTACTAAATTTAGACAACGAGCGTATGTAGCTGCACATTCCAAAAGCTGCCGTGAAATAAAAATTATTTAAGGTATTAACAAGCAACAAGCAGCCATACGGCACGGTTCCCTTGCTTCCTCCTGTTGATTGAGCGTGGTTGAGGATTTACTCGTAACAATACGCGAGTTATCATAAATCACGAGCGGAAGAGGAAAATCCACCCTCCTGAAAGCTGCACACCCGTTCACGCTACCCCTTTTTTCGTTTCATAACTTTTCTTTTACCTGCATTCGAAAGGCATAAAAAATCAACACGAAACATAACAATTCAAACCAATTCAACTTCAGCGCGAGAACATCACAGTAGGGAGAGCATTTTTGCCTTTCCCGGTGTGTGTGAGTGTGTATTCGAAAGGTGATTAATTAGAAATTCAGCTCGGAAGTTTCTTGTTTGCATACGACACAGAACGGTAACGCGAGCGGGCACAAATATCGAACGCTCCCTGCTGAATTCTTAGAATACAGTCAAATGGATTTCAAATTCCTGAAGGGCAAAGGTTAAAGCCTATGATGTTTTCCCATTGGGGAATATATGATAGCATCATTGCTGAAAGCTCGTTGAAAGAGTGAATATTTGCATATGAACCAACAGTTAGAATTCTTCTAAGAATCGCAGAGAATTAATTTGCAATGGACCACCAACTTTGTTTTGTTTCGTTTCAATTAGACGTATGAAGTAATTTTCTATTGCACTCGACACGAACTAAAATACTTAATTATACATACACAACCATGCGCCTCCATCGCGCGAACAGCGCCATCACATACGATTATATGTATAACTAATTTATTATTACTGTTAAAAACACACCCGAACCACCTGTTACGAGCAGAGAGCGATAATATGTTAGTATATGTAGCAGCACTTACCTCTTCGTAGATGAAGTTATCGATTTCCTCCAGCGGTCGGCCATACATGTCGTTGGGGAAGGGTTCGAATTTGCGCGGCAGCAGGGCACCATCCTCGACCTGTACCTTCGATCGAGGATGAAAGCCATACTCCCGCACGAGCTGAATGTGACGTGACTCATGTTTATCCTGGGACTTTTCGGTATACGCAACAACCTGATGCTTTGCAACTGTGAATAGAAAAAAGAAATAACAGAAATAGAAATAATGCAAATAGAAATATTACCGAAACAGAAATAACTAGAATCGATAAGGGCAAAAATGCTAGTGATTCTGCGCTTTAATTTCTCGGATTTCAAGCAAGCTTTTCTTCTTGCACAATCTATCATATGCTAATCGTGCATTTAGTGTCGACACAAAACCCCGTGTCGGCAAACAATTTCAAATTATATCCTATCAATTTGCAACAATCACTCCCAGCAGACCATCATCACAATTCTAGACGCAATTCAGCTTCCACCATTTGTTTCTTGCCACTTGCATTTTTGCACGATGGAACACCACCAGAGGTATTTCATGCGCACGAACTCGAACGTACTTACGGAAAATGCTACACCTGACAACCGCAAGCGCTTCATTCTTCTCCTGCCAGCATCACAGGATTGATAGCGACCGTAAATAACAAACGCTTCCGCAAGCTGTGTACGCACCACGGTAGTACAGCTTACGAGTGGTCATCACTTTTGGGCAATGTATCACTTGGCCTGGATTCAATTCCCGGTTAAACAGGCCCCTTCACTCTATTTATATATCTCACCGACCGGCTCTGGAGATAGAGAGCTGGCCGGTAGGCATACAACCAACCGATCTTGGTGGTCTAGGAAAAGGACATTATTCCATAAATTATTTTCCCGTCAGCGGGCTCGCTTAACGGCGCGGAAAACGGAACAACTGTATGGATTCGTCGCGTTAGGTTTTCGCCAGCCCCACCAAAAATAGCTCAATTATATAAAAAAAATGTATAAATTTTTAAACAAGGTTTGATTTTTCATAAATTTGTTTTTGTTAAATTTTTAATGTCTATATTTTTCCCCCCTTTTTTGACGTCATTGTTCCTATGATTACATCGTGACGTAGGGTTTGTGTGGCATTTTTAGAATCACTCCGAATTAGAACAAAAACTTGCACAAACCATAATCATCGAACCCAAATGTAACGATAATGTAAACCAGAAACCTGTTTATAGTCAATTACAAGACACAAGTAAAAAACCACAATTTGGCCACAAAAAAAATCTGTCCACGCTTCACACAGTTGCTGCTCCAATGTGCAAATGTTTAAACATCCCTCTTAACGAACGGTCCCTCTCTTTGTTTCCCTCAGCTCACACGGCTGAACGGGGCCCATAACTTACACAGGTTGATAGGTTGTAAATTTATATCTACAACACACTTCAGTCCGACCCATAAAGCACAACGGTTCGACAACGGCTGTTGTTTCTTCTGTTTGCCTGCCCCTACCGTTGTTAAGCAGATCACAACCATGTCACTGAACACTTCACACTGTACACTGTATCTCCGTACGGTGCTGTTCTGATGTGAATATTTTCTTTTAGTTTTTGGATGCACAATTCTCAACTCGCAGAATCGATAGTAGAAGGCTTGTAAATGAAAGCCAAACAACCTTCAAAAACCACCCTAACCACAATCAACCTTCCACTTTATCACGGTCCACTTTCAATGTACCGAACGATAGAATACATTTCATCTCACTGCAATACTTGCTTTCCAAACACTGGCAAGCCACAGGCAATATTGGCTTACCTTGCATATGGATGCTACACCAAAAAGGGGTACACTGCCGAAGGTTCTGACCAAATCTGAGATACGCACGGTTTAACGCTTACATAAAATGCCCGCTGGAGAGAACCGAGTCAGCCATAATTTATTTTAATTGAAGCACGTTAGGAAAATAAATAACATATCAGCCAGTAAGCGGCCAGCCCAAGTGCGCCTCTTTCGGATGTTGGCAAGCTATTTTGCCAACCTTTTTCGTACGTGGTAATATTGTGCGCACCAGCGTGTGTGTATGTGCGTGTGATTCTGGCAGTCAAAACACCACGCACCACTTGGAGAATGTGGTTAGATAAATCGAACACCATTTAACGATCGTGGTTGGTCTGAAGGTAATAACCGAAGCCAAAATTGTTGATACACGAGCGCGAATTAATTTCTAAATGAGAAGATATTTATGAGTTTGAAGATGAGCTTCTAGTTTTTCATCTGTAACTAGCAAACAAATCATAATGGTTTAGTATTTAAGCAGTAATATTATTTTTTTCATTCGTTGTTTGGACAATGTTATAAACGGTAGCTTCATTTTATTTTGGCTAACTGTGCCTCTATAAGGAAAAAAGTACTACATCGTATAATAACACTTTCACTGTAAGTATTAATAACAACCCTGCTTTAATAACCATTCCCTGCTACACGAAAATTACCTCTCCCGGCGGAATCACTTAACATCCAATCATTTTGTGACAGCATTCATTGACAGCGTTGTTATAAGTAACGCGCAGTGGGTTGTCTGCCCACACAATCCACACCAGATAAGAACACGTCATTCTGATGGTTTTCATCACCAATGCTACCGGCTAGGATGTACGGCGACACTAGAGTGAACAGTGAACGATCGTCTACCAGTGCACGGACATGATATAGTCATCAAAGCTAACACGTACTTGACACACTATTCACAAAATTTCTAACCATCCGATATTTTCCTGACAGTTTTTCCAGTGTTAAGGATAACGTGTAGGTGTGTTTGTGTGTGTGTTTGTGTGTATGCATGTGCATGATTGCATGCTAGTGAGTGATTTTACATTCAATCGATGTTTTTTTTTGCTTCTATGCTATCAGCGAGTGTACAAAGCCATTTGCGTACAGAACCGCGTTGACTGTCACGAAGTGAAAATGTCTGCCCTCTTGAAAGAAATCCCTACAGGTGGAAGAAGCAGCCAGTGCCAAGAAACGAAGGGGATCAACGGAGAGCTGCAAAACAGCTTCCTTTTGAGACTTATCGTGACCGCAATGTATGGAAAACACTTTAGCTCCTTCAGTGGTTCAAGAAGAACGTACCAGTGGTTCATTGCACAGAAGAATACAGCTCGAAAGAAGTTAACCGAGGTTGATAACACTTTTCAGAAGCGGTTGTACGGGGATGTGGATGACACAAGAAAAATACAAGAAATTCATTTTGTAAGAACACGTTGAAAGTGGCAGAAAGAAGCACAGATAGTCAGACATTCTATCGTTAACGCATCTCTCTCTCTTTCTTTCTTTTTCTCACGGAACAGATTGAATTGAAGTGTCCCTACACTGACTGACATTCGCTGTAATTTGTTCGGTATTATAAATGATCGCCACCCAAGAAAGTCTTTATCGTAAGTCATGAGTTTGAATACATACAAACATAGTTTGTCATACCAGTAATAAATTTTTTCCTATTAAGCAAATTCCTAGCAAATTCTAAAATGCATAGTAAATTAATTTTATTTTGGTTGTGCATTCATTATTTGTAAAACGATCAAACATGCACCTTTTTCAAACTATTTTTAGCTTTCAGAGATGTTGAACAGTCTGCACAAAACATGCCATCATTCTTCTTTTAAACCGAACACTGCTCAAATTGTGTCGCACAATTCATGCCGGAAAGATTCTTTACGCTCTAAATCGGATGACACCAACTAAGGAAACTGCCGCTATCACTTGATAAACTCTTTCGCAATGGTTTGCCAAGAATGCAACCACGACCTGCTTTCCATCTCCCCAGAATATGCTATTCCAACCAGTTTGGGAATGGAATTATCATCAACAGGCATCGAGAGGCAAGCTGTCCTTGAATTTCATTCAACTATTTTAGAAGATGACGGCAGGTGGTGTGGGGGGCAAAAAAAGATTTTGTATAAACTATGCCAGATGCATTTGCATCTGCCTCGTGCCACTGGATGGCAAATACAAATAATGCAACGGACGGAAGAGATGCCTATAAAAGATTCCCCGACCAGGCAACAATTTGAAAGTTTGTCATTTTGATCTAGATTATGGAGCTCAGCTAGAGTTCAACAAACGTTTGGCGGTAGTTATTTAGTTGTATTAGATAAGATTATCAGAATGCTTTTATTATTTAATGCTCTGTAATGAGATTGTGTTTGAAGCAAACTGGATGGGACGAGAATATAGTTTATTATACATCCTTATTGATTTACAAATTGCTTCTTTATTAAGTAATAAATTAAACAATAAATTAAGTTTTATCTAATGTAGCTCGGATTAAAATACTATACTTATATACATAAACTATTTAAACGATTTGAAAAATAAAAGGATACATTTTAAACTAACTAATAATATAAAAGGATCGAACAATTCACAAGAGCTTCTTCATAAATTTTTCGACGCAAACAGGATCACTCATGATGGGATTACTGTCGACAAAAAAGATTCCATTGACATCGTAAAGCTTCTATGGGAAAGCTGACACTTCAATGTCATTTTTATCATTTTGGTGATGATTGGTTCAATACCATTGACCATAACCATACAACAAAAACAAAAAATTAAATCCTGTCACACAAAATGTGTTCATTCAAGGATCTAGCGGGTCCTTTGTATTATTTGAGTTTCCTTTTTTTCGGCACACCCGCAATGTAGAAACAAAACGAATCATTTGTTACAATGTCAATTTGGGTGAGGGTCAGTATCTACCATCTCCACCTCAACGCCTTCACATCATTCATCCATGGATGGCATAAATCTTTCCCCATTTTGGATGTCCGGCATTTTATTTTTCTTCTACAATAATCCAATAATTCGGGCGTGAAGAATTTATCCGCAACCTTCAATTTGCAACAGAGAACGTGAACCTTTTTTTTTGGGATTCTACTCAATGTTTTTCGTCCTGCTAGGCCTGATACTTGTTGTGCATCGGTGCTGATGATGGGCATCATACTTGAAACGAGATTTGTCATTTCTTATTTTTGTCAATGTTGGAGAGTGGATCGAGACGCCTGAACGGGTGAATGTTCGGAGACACAAGTAGTTAAGGGTCAACCTGTTGGGTAACCAATCCCGGATGGTGACAGTGGATATTCGTAACAGTTTTTTTTTTAGACCGGAACGAATTGTCGAACCTTTTTATGAAATATGTTGCTCAAGGTGCTTGATGGTCTTTTTTTGTAAAATAAATATTGACCTTGATTCTACGAATGGACCAATCGTGTGTTAAGTAACAATGAAACCCTTGCATGTGACGTTTGTTACTTGATGTAATTTTCCAACCGTTGAGAAAATTTGAGAGAAAATCAATATAAAGTTAAGCAGCGTCGCATTTTGGTTTTTGAAAGATCTCCTCTTTTGCAGAAAATTTCCACTCTAACAAACATAATAAGTGATCACAGAGATTCTATCACAAGTATCATTACGGCACTCTTACCTTGAAGGCCACTTACTGGCACGTTCAGCTTAAAAAAGAGATCTGACAAATAGATGGGTGGAGTGATTATTCCTATTCCAATTCCCTGTAATGGCTGTCAGATAAATATAAAACATCTTCTCACAGAAAAATAAACACCACCACACAGAAAATTTCAACCGGAACAAGCGGGTGGAAAAGAACCACTCAAAAAGAGGGCAAGATTTATAGTACAGCAAAACAGGTCGTTCTGGTACAAGTATATCGACGGCTAGTTGTTGGGTTACCAAAATTTCGATTTCAACTCTTAAAAAACCGACAACATAGCAGAAGCAAACAGATATGTTTATAGATCCGGCCATGCGTCGCAATGAAAGGGAAGGAAAATCCTCTTAGTGGAAGAAAACCTGAAACTTTTTCCCATCCATCGAGCTCGAAAGTTGGGGAAGAGAGTCTTTCAAAAAGGTGCAACACACTCTAACGGCGCACTACCACCCATGATCATCATCATCATGCACCATAAAGCAAAGCAGCAATCAGGGAAACAAATCCTTCCACTTTGGATTGCTGCCTCAGCGAGCAATCCGTATCTCCCTATTCAATCCTTTATACAGCCATGCCGTAAGTTTCGGAACACTTCCGGGAAATGTGAAACGCTATCGTGAGGATGGAACACTAGTACGAAGATTCGGAAAGGTAAACGCTGATCAGCGTTCAAAAACAGATTCCTTGAAATGTAATGTACAGAAAGATGAGGATGGGACGAGGAAATGTACAAAACGTGCCTTAGCAAAGCATAAGAGAGTATATAAATGCGCTATTAACCTAGCCGACTATTTTCAATCACATTTTCCATGATGCACACCTTCATTTCGCCACACAAAATCGAAACATATTCCACACATCTACATTTCACTTCCTACCACTTTAATAGTTGATACGTCCACGACACAAGGTGCGGTGGACGGTTGCTGAATTCGTGTATTATTGCTGGAGGTTTGGGATTTTCCGAACGTCTCTAGGGACTTTTGCCTTCTTCAGCTGCCAATTTCGATTGAATGGCAACAAGAAATCATTCCACAAATCTACTACTCATTCACACACACACACACGCGCGGGTCTCAACTGGAAGCAATGTGTGGAGGAGGACAAGTAGCAGCCGTTCGGTTTTACGTATGTTGGCCCGGGTGCGCAAGTAAAAATCAATGAATCGAACCGAATCGGGCGAGATATTGAATTTTTCATTCAAGCGGCCGTAGAGCCCCTAAAATCGAACCGGATCTCATTTCCCAGTTGATCGTGAAATATGCGGAAATTTCCAACCACATTTGCCGTACAATCTATTTCGCCGTTCGCCTCCTTTAGACCAACCGTTACACAATCAGTACGCATCCCACCACAGCTCAAGGCGAATGAATCCGAAACAAATCGGTCGGAAAGAAGTCAGCCGTCTCTGTGTCTACTCGCCTGGCATTGTGGGGGAAATTTGGAGCTTATTCTTTTTTTTTTGTGGAATTCACCACTCATTGCTTATTTTCCTCGTTCGACACGGTGGAAACACACATACCAAACGGCGAACGAGCGAGCACGAAGCATGGCTCGATAAGAACTAAAATAAAAATCATCCTTATTATTTACTATCACACACACACAGTTCATTGGGCGGATTTTTGCTGTTTTACGCCTGACTGACAAAAACCTTGCCAAACCGACCAGAGCTGGATCAATGGAGCTGAAGTGTTTTTCAATGGAGTTTGAAGAACGGGGTCAACGTTAGTAGCGACAGGTTTATGGGAAAAGCGTTTGGGTGATGCTAATAATTTAACTGTCAATATCTGAGCGATAAACCGATTTGGGTGGGTTTGTTATGCTTTTGGGGAAAACTGTTTGTAATATAAGCAGTTTTCATTAAACAAAATTCTTTAAGGTAGAATTGATTCTACTGGGAGATTCTGCTGTACGAGCCATTATTTGGGAGGTTAGCTCTGAGATATCGTGTTGATGGAAATTGGCAAGGACAAAACCATGTGTTACCTACTCAACCCACCACCAACCGGTGACATGTTGAAGGTTACAGACCTCTGCACAATCAATTGTTCTTTGTCTGTTTCCATCCTTTCTTAGTTGGTTATCATGTTGCAAAGAACCACTTAAGAATAGATTTAAAACAAAAGCACTAAACAATTTAAAAACACTAAGCTGCTAATTCCCAGCCACCACTCCTCCCTCAGTTCCTTTTGCTGGTCCACGTCGGAGTTAGGTAAAGATACATATTTACCCAAAAATCGTCGAAACCCAATCATCCAGACGTCAAAAAGTGTGTGCCCGTTGATGGTGTGTGCTGGTAGAAAATTTGATCGAATTTTTCTGCCATAATCGCAAATCGCCGATTGTCAGTTAACTTTTACTAGTGTGTGTGTGTGCGAATGTTATTTTTTACTTTACTTTCTTTCCTTTACTCTACGTAACTAACCACCTGTCAATGCTGCAGACAGGTTGAGGAATTCCCGGCCTAAAGGGTTTGTACTTTTTCTTTTCCTTCTCAATTGTGTATAGATCCCAGCACAAGCGAACATGCACACACACACTCGTAAACATACAAATATTGCTGTGATGTGAATGTCCTTCCATCGGTCTTGTTCATTGTTTGCCCATCTTGCAATCGGCGTCGCTGCGAAAACATTTGGGATGGTGAAAGAAAAATATGTATTTAGGATTATCCCTTCGCATCCCGCTATGCGTTCGTCCTTGCGTGGGAAGGGGTGGTAAGGGATTTTTTTACCACAAAACGGCTCCCAACTGTTACTTCTTCCGAGGGAAGGGTTACATCGGCTCGGCTTTCCTTTCTTATATGACAAAAAGGGGAAAAGCTAACAAAAAAAAAGCCGCTCCCGGGACAGGACCTAAAAATCCCTTGTCAACCACAAAACCCGTCGGTTCGTCTGCTTTGGCAGAAAAGAATAATATTGCCATAAAGCTGATGATGAGAAGGAGGTCGCGTGTTCCTTACAGCAAGCTGTAACTATGACAGGCTGACGGTTGGCGAAAGGAAGTAATATTTTTCAATGTCCCTACTCACTGACGTTAGTTCTATCGTGATAAGTTTCGTGTGACGACGGATTTGTGCATCTCGTTTCCCTACCCGCTTCGTAAGATGGATAGGATTTTTTGGTTCATAAAATGCTTCTCGTAAAAAAACACACACAAGCATTTCACTCAGATAAGGATTCTACCAAATTTACTTACTTAATACACGCGCCCACAGAAAGACAAACAATAAGATGCTGGTGGTTGTGGTTAACAAGGTTCTTTTTACGTGGTTCTTATACACAAATTTGTTTCATTTCTTTAAGGGAACTGGTTGAGCAATTCCCTGATAGGCCTATGTACCACTAGCCTCGCTAGCTCAGATGGATGAGACAAGTGACCGGAAGGACTTCTGAATAACGTGATTTTGTCCCCCCAAGCCTTTTAAACTCGTCCCTTCCACAATGCCACCCGTGAGTCTCTGTTGGAAAGCGTGCTGCGTGTTACGGAACGGGAACAATAACCACCGACCGGATCCAGTTAACACCATGATCCGGTTAACAAAGCGACGAACGAAAAAAAAACTTAAATTCTAACCCACAAAAGAACCCATCGGAAGACATACTTAAGAAGAGGATTCTGTTTTCCACGATCACGAGCAGAAAAGAAAGGAGAAAATCGGTAACTTTTGTGGTTCACGGGATTAGGATGCGATTTTTTTCATTGAGCTGTTGTTTTGTGTTATATGTTGTGTAAATCCTTTATTTTCTCTATCTCGTCTTCGTTTTGTGTTTTGTGGTTAAAAAACGAGACACACAAACACAAAGAACTCTCGGCCAAAAAACTCTACCAAAGTCACATTTTTCTGATCTATTCGACCGTATTGGGATGGGTGATGAGTCAAAGAGCGAAAACAGCTTTGATGGTGTGTGTTTTTTTTTTCAATGTAACGTGAATTTCGAGTGTAAAGTAAAGGTGACGGACTTCATCAACAGTACGTAATTGAAACATTCTTTGGACATTTTTAGAGCCACTGTAACAAGCATGGATGAAGCATTTTTATTTCTACCAGAAAAGAAGATAGAAGTACTAATTGTAGAGTTTACATTAAAATAACTCAGCAAACATTTAACGTGCCAAGACAAGTTTTTATCGAGCGCACCCTCCACGATGATAGCTTAAAATCAATTAAGTAAAATTGTTTCAATCTTTCCAAAACCAACCAACCAATCCTGGCCTCTCAGAAACAACAATTAAAGTACGGGTAAAACAGATCAACAATGCTATCTTTGTACTACACGTGCTCTGCAAAGTTTTCCTTCCAATTCCGGTGTACGAAACGGGAAGGAAATTCGCCCTATTTTCTCCAGCAAAGGCTACGGAAATTCTTTCGTGCCATTTACGTTCGTTCAGTCCATCGCCTTCGGTAGGAAGAAACTGCATATGTACTGAGAGGGATCTCACATTCCACAAAGAAACCGGTACACGGTGCACGAAAAACAATATTCGTGCTAAATTTTAGGCAAACGGGTATGCTTTCCTCCCAAAATGCCGTTGAAACGGTGAAAGAATCTGTTCCAACCACCACCATCTAAAAAACATTCGCATACATTCAAACATACACACACACAGTACACATGTTTTGCGTGTCTTTCATACGAGAGTTCACATTTAGGCACGATGCTATTTAATTCATTTTCCATCTCTCTTCCCACCTGGGAGGATATCGATGCGGAGGAAATCACGTGTGGCACGTTCAAGTTTCTTCGTCGTTTTTTCGTTTTTGTTTTACAACGAAGGTTCTTTTGAATGGCGTTTCACTTGGTGCCGGTGCATTTTCAACCGAGTGAGCATATACCGGGGCTCATCATTGCGCTACCGGTGCCACGAAGGTTTAATCAAAAATTCTTCCAATTCAAAACACGCGCTGGAATTTGTACGGAAACGTTCCTAAAGGTGTGGTTGCCATGGTGGCAGCCCGGAGGCCAGTTTTGTCTTTCGATTAACACAACCGTACAAGTGAAGTACACTTGCTGGAATTAACTTTCCTAGAGTGGTGATGATAGGAGAAAAGAGAGAGATGAAAACCTTATGCACAGTACCGTACAGTTTGGAAGTCAATACAACACAAGGTTTCTATCGGTTTTCCGGTACCAATTTTCATTAAGCCACATATTCTTCTTTTAAAAGGGCCGGCGGGTTACATACATTTTCTTAATCAAGAATCGTCAATTGATGTTGTACATTGCCTTTTTTTGTACCAAACCAAAAGTCTAATTTTGTTTTTTACGCATTGTACAGCAATTGCCGTAAGCTCGTTGCATACTATGAACACCCAAGTAAACTTAAGTTACCACACATCGTATCTTTCATTCTGTACAAACGTATCATCATAATTTCATCACAAAAAAAAACATTCTGCTTTTCGGCGCTGGAGGGAGCTTTTCAAGTTTACTCGTATTTTGTAACAAATTTCTCAAAATGTGCATGAAAGAGCAGTAAATCCAAACCAAAACAAAAGCAAATACAAAAACCTAAAACCCTCGCTCGCAAAAAAAAAAACAAACCTGAAGCGTGATTCCTTAGTAACCTTTTCTGCCACATCGCAACCAAAATCTGCAGCAAAATTAAGCGAAAGAAAAACACGACGCAAATGCTGCGAGCTAGATAGAAACGGGGAAAGTTCAAACAAACGCAGGTGCTACGGTGCTCTCTTCGGTACGTTTCGTTTGCGCATTAAATAGATTACTTCACACACCCGCAGGGTAGCGCAAAGCGCGTCACTAAAAATCTGTTAGAAGCAAACAATTAATTGTAATGAACAATACAGAAGATTCACTCTCAGTAAGTCCTTAAACAGTTGGCATCCGGTGAATTGTTAACGTTATTCATGTTTAAATCTTTTAAACGCGATACATACATTTTACACCATTTAAAGACACCATCAGACACTGTATCAGCTTATCAAGTAATCAAAAAAATATCTTTCAGCACTTTCAGCAATGCTTTAAGGGCTGTGTTGTAAATGTGAACCTCCGAAAAGAACGACTGAACCGGACGGCTGATCACGTTGCTTGTTGCCCACGCCGGTCATTATTCATTCGTTTCAATTACCGCTACGAACGTGAGACTTGCTTTTCCCAAAGTAATAAGCATGATTAATAAATAAATTAAAATAAGACACACACACACACACACACACACACACACACACACACACGTATACACCTACACACTATCGTGTTTTTTCTGCAAGTAAAACAAAAAAACTTGGACGTCCACTACACCACTTTCAACAAAATGTCCAGAACAGGAATGGTCTGACGTAAAAATGGTAGATATGGTCCATCGAAACAGTCCTTCATGGAGCATGTGTATGTGTGGGTGTGTGTACGTGTGTTTAGG
>KB686369.1:0-14507 GCA_000349165.1 Anopheles christyi
GGCTCAATTCCCAGTTCAGTCTAACCGCCATTGTTTGGCAAACAGAAGTTGAGCTCGAAAATAGGATTACCTTCGAATAAACAATGCAAAAACGTGAACCGGATTCGCGAGTGGTCACAACGGTCCGCTGTCGTCCCAACGCGTGGACCGCTTTCCACTGCCGTGACAAAACACGGCGGATTAGTGGCTATGGCAAACGGGGAAAGGGATTACAACTACGTCCAAGATTGTGTCGTACGATTTTTGTTCAATGTTGGCAAGGCAAAGCAGTAAAGATGTGTGGTACTGTTTTTTTTTTTTTAAAGAAAAGTGGACAAAAACTCTGAAGCAGAAATCAGGACCCAGAACAGATGCCTTTTGAAAATTGATGGAAAGGCCCAACAATCTGCGAGCTAAGAATACAGTTTTGCGCAGCGAGTTCCAAATCATCGCCCAAATCCAAGCGAAGGGATTTGGAAATCAGACCCACGAGCAACCTCGCACATAAATCCACTAAAACAACCCAATGGAAATCAATAGCCTATCACTGGCTTGAATGTGCGTGCTGCCTTCTTGCTTGGTCATGCTCGATGATGTGGAAAAGTGAAAGCTTTGATGCGTCCGTATGCTATGACAGCAGGATCGACCGAGTGCCCGCTTGGTGAAGTCGTACTTGGGGGCCAAAATTAAATTGACTTCTGAACGTTGCCTGCGTGCTTGTCGAACGAGAAAACGGTAAGCTGCCTGAGGGATTGACATTTGAACAGGAAAACTGACACGCGCAAGACGGTAGCGATTGAGCTGGCTGGGTTTTTCAGTTGCTTGTAAAGTCTTTAAGGTATATTGTATTGAAACTCAAGAGCTCTTGTGAGTCGTTTGTTTTATTCAGCCATTTTTAAAGCCCGTCCGGCCTGTAATCAAAAATATGTTGCAAATGTGTTTCTAAATTTTTCTTCACATTTTTTCCTCTATATTATTGTTTTTCTCAAGGATTTTTGGTAAGTTTGCCCAGGGAAAACAAAAATCCATTTGTACGATTGTATTTATACGCCCATGTTTCTACAATCCGAAAATTCACTTCCCTCACTGCTAACGAACCGTTTTCTGCTCCAAATTTTCGTCCTTGACTGCCCACTCTCCTCGTAAGTGTCTGTGTATGGGGTCGTATTCGTAAATATTTGTAAATTACAACAATAACATTTTTAGAACTGACGTTTGGTGAAAAGCAAAACTTTTAATGCCCTCGCCACACGCTGGACGCTTTAAGGTCGCTCTCACATGTGTATTCAGTTTCAATAAATATAAAGGGAAGCGGAGCAAGAAAATTTGAGCAAAAATCAGCAAACAAAACCATCCACTAGTAAATGTGTGAGAGTGTAAGGATTTGTGTGTGTTTCAGGCGAAAGCCAGTACACCAGTCACGCTAAGGACTTTGTGGTGAAAAACGAGCAAAACGCATTCCATTTTCATTCGCATAGCGCCGTGGCCTGACTTCGACTTTCGGGGAGATGGGATTGTTTATTCAGCGGAGAAGGACCTTCCGCACACAGTCCGGTCCGTCACGGGATTCAGGGATAACATTTTCCACCCAAATGCACAATGAACGAGGGGCTCTGTGCTGGGAAACAAACGTCTGGCACTAGGATCGGGATCGTAATGCCGGTAAGTGGCATGCCGGACAAGGTTGCCAGTACTGGGAGACACATGCTATTGTGCACACATGCTCCTTTTGTTCCATTTACGACTGCTTTCATCGAGTTCGGTGTGGCAATTCACTTGTGTGTGTGTGTTTGGGACTGGCTTGGGTTTCTTTTGAGCCTGAGAATATTACTTTTTTTTGTTTCTTCACTGTGCATCAAACCTTTTAGATTGTATGAAACCTTGATATAATAGGAAATTTAATTGAAAATTAGCCTTTGACTTCAGCATGAGGTACTTTTAAAACTATTTCCTTGATTTGCCTCTTTAGAATGTATCGAAAAAGCAACCTTGCAATGATTGCTTACAATTCTGTGGATTTTCCCCCAATGTATCCAATTACCCAATCCTGCAAACTCCCGCAAAAACCAAATGATGGCAAATTATCGTACCAATGTTTTTGCTTCTAATTAAGCACAAGTATTCCATCGGTGGCTTAAGGCAAACCCGTACACCCCTGGCCATCGTAGACGCTACACCGAATGTCACAGTTGTCGTAATATTTCATTTAAATTTAAATTAACTCATCCTCCTCCCGCACATAAAAAAGTCAAATTAGCCTGACCGGAGCAGGCCGATTTTCTTCGCAAATGGAATCAATTAGAAGCTTTTCCACCGATTGTGCCCTCCGACAACCTTTCCCATGGAAAGGTTAGCTGGTCGCAAAGAGAGGGAAAAGTACTTCATTTCGCCCCATCAACATACACCCACACAAAGAGTGTGCTCGAGAGTGCGGGTATCGGTTCCAGACTCTTTCATTTAATAAGTATGCTGCTTGTTTCTGCTCAAACTTTATCAATTCCGAGTGAAAAAGGTCAACATTCCCCGGGCTTCTCTGTGGCCTTCAACCTTCTTGGTTGCTTTCCCCTTCCCTCAACTCAACTAACCGACGAGTGGCTGAACTTTTGACAGAGAACCTGAAAAGGGCGGCAAAGTCGAAACAAATGTTACATAATTGCGTTCATTCAATTCCATTTGCACGGAACACCTACCATTCAGTGCTGTGGCTGTGCTCTGGGAGGTTGTGGTGAAAACCTAAGGGAAATGGGCAAGGATGGAGAAAAGTTAAATTTTCGGTCGGTCAAAACATTTACACACACGCATTCAATGTTCGCCTGTCAATGGTTGATATCGGAGACAACCCCTTTAAAAACGGACACCTTTTGCCCGGACACCAATGTCCGGTCCATGACAGGGATCCAGCTTTCAAATGATGTTTTCCTTTGCCGTTCGCCTGACCGTTGCTGGTGGTACAGCAGGTCGATATGCCTGCAGCACGTGGTAATTGGTAGAAGAAAAAGGGATGGCTAGTGGTAAAGAAGCGACAGAACGAGTTGGGACGAGATTGGAATGGAAATTTAAATGACAACAATATTGTTTCCTGTCCACCGTTTTCAGAGCGATGACCAAACCCGAACAGAGAGTGTTTCGTCCAACAGGACATTCGTACGAAGTAGAAAATCTAGCCTCACACACAAACACACACACAGCCAACAAAAGGTAAAAGCGCATCAACGGTACGGTGCGGAAAAGTGTGTCCTTCTTTCCCATTGGCAGTGAAGTGCGAGTGAAAATGCGCCATCCTGCGAATGACCATCGATTGAATATTTAGATAAATTTTCAATTTGAATAAATGAAAATCATTGTTTTTAATATGCAGCTGACACGCACCGGTCCGTGGTCGGTTCCCGTTACTTATCCCTGGTTCCACAACCCACAACCGATACCGGTAGCGGCGACGTACTGGAACAATGATAAACAACGTACCATCGTTGCAATAGGATTGTTGGTAGGATTGTAGAAAACGGTGGTGCGTCTTACGGGTGGGAGGATTGCAGTGTTTCGTTTTTTATGGGTTTGTGGTGGCCTATTTCAAATGAGGTTATCGTAACTTTTGTTTTTAGCAGTTTTGTACCGGTCGAAAGGATGTCAAGGTTAGAACGAAGGATTCTTTCGTGTGTATTATTAAAGCCAGCAATTTTAATCAAGAGTTTTTAGAGTTTTGCTTCAATTTAAAAAAATAAAAATAAAAAAGTTTTAAAAACACATTGAACTGAAAACTAAAAAATAAATTAAAGCTAAATTCGATTTTTATTTTATCTTGAAAGTTTTTAGTCTTCATTGCTGCTTAACAAATATTTCTGCCAGAAAGAGAGAGCCTGTTTTTTTTTATGTTGCTGACCTGCTCGCATTCGTTGGACGTCATAGCAACCGAGAGCGCATTCGTAGAGCGGTTTGCGCATATGAGAGAGAGAGAGAGAGAGAGAGAGAGTTTCAATATATATTGCTCTCTTGGTACGCGGCAATTAACTATGACAACGACCATCAAGAAGCAAGTTCATTAAAAAACGTGTAATAAAAATACAAAAAATAAGATCATAATAATTCAAATTAAATGTGTTTTATTAACGTTTGAAATAAATTTATAAATAAAAATTTGTATAGAAAACAAAATACCTTCATAATCATAAAATAGGACTAGACGTAAGAATCCCAAGAATCAAAAGGCAATTGTAATACGAATGAAAAAGCAGACAATATCACAATTGAAGCACATTATATCACAAATTGCAGGGCTTCATTGACGAAACGAATTGTGATATCAAATGCAACGTTTTGCTTGTACTTTGTTCATAAACGGAAATGTTTTTTTTTTGTGCCAATTGCCTAAAAAGACTTTTCTTTGTTTTTTTTTTTGACGTCTTAATTCATGATAAACAAAGATAACATAAATCTATCACTTTCTATCCCTTTACGCTGCTCTCAATTGTCTTTTAAGCCTTCACAGGAAGATTTATTTGCATCCAGCACACAACCCCAAATGCCCCAACCCCAAATTGTCCCAATGTTACCGATTAATGAGCCACCCTTACTACCCTCTTCCTTCCCTCCGCCCACAAACGTTTGCCCTTTTTATCAAATTTTCATCTCACATTCTGCTAATTGTTCCTTCATTAACACGAAGTGGCCCCAGCTGAGACGCTTGGACCCGATCGAAGAAACCCGAAGGAAAAAAAACGAAAATAGGAATTAAATTTTATGCAACAATCCTTCCATGCTATCAACCAATCCCCGCCTTGATGGATGACCACCAGCTTTGAACTCCATTTCCGGGGCAGTACTTGGGGTATAGTTAAAAAGGAGAGCACAACAAGCAACAACAAAAAAACAACCCAAATTCACTCTTACCATTATCACACACACACAAAAAAACAACGAGGGGGAAGGCAATTAAAAATGTATTAAACCCGCCCTACACAAAAATGACAAAACAATATTTATGGTACGGCGATAAAAGGGGTTAGCGTGGCCGAGGAGGTAACTTGGTGGAAAAGTTTTCGATATCATCGAGTCGCTAAAGTTTGGGGGAGCAAGAAAAACGCAGCTCAGTGACATCTAGCGGCTCGATCGGTCGAGTGGGGTGGTTCAATGGAGGTTCCATAAAGAACAAAACGCTTTGAGGGGAAAAGAAACGCGCGGAATGATTCCGGAAGGAAAAGACCAGAGGGCACATTTTATTCACTTCCAGTTTTCCGTTCACCCCCTTTGGGTTGGTTGGAGGAAGAAGAAAAAAACATTTTCCCCGCCGGATATGGGACCCTTTTGGTTCGGGCGGCCAGGCAGCAAAAGAGAGTCATTTTTACAATCGCTGTAATTAAATTGCCTCCAGCTTCGATGCGCAGCTAAGGAGGAAAAATGGGGTGGTCGGAAATGATTGAGTTTTTGGCAAACAGTGGCGCCCGGTGCCCGAAACGGGGAAACAAAATGCGCTGATATGTTGCCATTCCAATAACCCACGTGGCAGCCGGACAGATTCTGTCGATCTGGTGCTTTATGTTTCGACAGCTTTCGACCAGTTTGCACAAACACCTTGTGAGGGAGATTTTTTTGTTTTTGGGAGTGAAGTGAAGGGTTTTGGCTGGCTGCAGAAGCCGAGAGCCGAAAATTTACCGCACCAGTCAAGCATGAAATTAACTTTAAAGCAATGATCTCGGATCGGGTGGTTTGGGCGGGGGGAGGCGAACGATGCCCCCATGGTTGAGTGCGTTTTTCATTACATTCATGGCACTAGTTGTTTTTAGTGGCTGATGTTCGTAAATTTCCAAAGAGTTTCGATTTCCAAACGAAAGTGTGACAAATGTCGTCGCCCACCGACCGTGTAAAACAGCGAACAGTCGTGATTTATTCGGTCTGCGGTTTTTGATTGGTAAAATGATTTAGTGGTAGCTGCAGAACGAAATGCATACTGCTCGGTAAGGTTTACAGCTAAACGTTTGCCAATTTTTGTTGCCAATGAGTAGAAAAGGAAAAGTTTTTCGCACAAAATATGTCACCGTGTCCTAATGACATCGTTTAAGCAATTAGTTTTTGTTCATGATGAGTCATCTAAATGACTTTCTCTTATTTAAATGCTGCCATCCAACGCATACACAAACATGAACACATGCAAAGCGCTCACGAGATTTCCTGCTGCTTACACGAAACATCCTTCCCGACAGTCACATAAACCCATCTCCCACCGTTTCCAGCATCAAAGAAGCTGCAACGAAAGATGAAACGATGAAAAGTTTATAGTTTTGATTCACCATCCTCCATTTCCATCCTCGCTTTATCCATTTTTCCTGAGACGTGAGGCTTCTCCCGTTGGAAAAGGGGATGGTAAAAGTAGTGGAAGGGCAAATTGGCAGATTTAATATGAAATTTAATTGCCATTAGAAACCGTAACCATAGTGGATGGAAGCTAAGCCACCCTCGTGAGGCTCTTTCCTTTTTTTCCTCGGCACGTTCTTAGCTCGAAGGCTTCCTGTGTGGTGGTCGGAGAGAGCCTAAGGGATGCTTTGCGGGCTCGGTGGAGTTTTCGTTTACGATCCTGTCGCTACCGTCGTTCGGTGACTTGGCAACTAGTTCACACAAACTACCACCCCGAACAGGCTCGGAATGGTTTTTCTTTTATGGCCAAGCATTAAGCCAAGGTAAAGGATGCTGGTGATGGTGGTGTATGGGGTTGTGTCTGGACATCCGGAAGTCCATTATTCTCGCTGCACCACTGCACGCCACTCTCGGGCCTGTTCCATCCAATGTAATGAAATTGCCAGTGCGTATGAATTTATTATGGCAAAAATTAAACATGATTAACGTGCAACGCTCGGATAATCAGGCAAAAATGTTCCCTGGAGTGTGTAGAAAAATAACGTTCCTCGGACGATGACCCATTAGTAGCGACACTGCTACGGGCAAAACCGCACTATACAGGCCGTTCCCCTGTTTCAGTTTAGTGGTGGAATCACAAATCGTTAACTTTAATTGCACGGCTTGCGGCAGGCATTTTCCGATGGCTTTGTGCAAAAATTAGTACACACCGGACGCCATTTTTGCTTCCGCGCCATGTGGCCAATTTCAGTTACACGTTTACGGTGCGGGAGCAATTTCGGACCTTTCGGGTTTTAGTGGTTACTGTGCCGCACTGTCTTGACTTCTGGACATTCGGTCTGTCTGGCAGTGGACAGTGCCGGATTTTATGAAGTCGCTATTGTGCTTTACGCACATTACACGCGAGGTTAAAGACACTTCTTAATTGACCACTCCCACTCGATGTTAGGGGGAGTTTACGGGACACTCTACTCAAATTTAATAGCAAACGCTTAAACCGAATGTGCCGCAAACTAATTAAAACGGAAGACAACGATTCGGAATAGATCGGAATAAATAAGGTTAAAAAATATTGCATACTTTCGGGGGTTAAAAAAGGTCCTGTTCCAAGAATTGACTGAAGTAACAACGAGCAAACCACCCGCAAGAGATCGACATGCATAAACACCAGCCCAAAAGTGTTCCCTATTTTGTATTGGAGCACGAGTACTTGAGCGGCAGAAAACAAAAGTTCGAGCTGCTTCGAAGAATTTCATTATCCTTTTTCGAGTTAATATCCGTCACAGGTGGCTGCTGCCGGTGTGAAAGATAATTAATAAGGATTTCAAACATTAGCTTTGATGTGCGGGGTGGCGTATTTCCTCTTGCAGGCTAATAAATTTCATTTACAACGCTACATTAAACCTCGCCGTCTGATAATCCTGGGGAAAAGGCGTTGTTTACTTCCGCTGGGGTTTCGCTTTTTACTTTCGGGAGCGAAGTTTATTAGAAAGCGCTTTATTAAAAATGCGCTGCTCACCTTAATTTCATGCAGAGAATATGCTCTTACTTGAGATAAGAAGCTGAATGTCTTATCTTATGGTACTAAACAGAAGAAAACAAAGCCCACGTTCTTGCTAGGAGTGGGAAATTCTTCAGAAAAAATGCATTCTTTATAAATATGAGCGCTGCTTGTTTCCCTTCAGAAAGAGGCTCAAATTATGTTCTATCCTCAAGTATAATAAAGCTCATTATCTGCTCATTATCGTGGTTTCGTTCAATTGCTTATTAATTAGCCTCCATAAGTTACACTTCCCGTACAATATGGTGTTCCCCTTCGGGCGCCCAACGGTTAAGTGAAAATAAAATAAAATCCGATGCACTGCTGTGTCAACCTTTTCCGCCCCAAACCATCATGGTCCGATGGCACAGTTGTCGAGTAAACAGTAATTAAACTCAATTTGATGCCTCATCCATCTTGGTCATCTCGTCATCGAGACAGCCGCAGCCGTCCTACTTGGTGAAGATACCACACGCTCTATACGTTTTTAATTTTCTGCCTCATTCACAATACAACGGGTGCACACCAAAAACTCTGGAATGCATTCTTCACACATACCCTGTTCGTAGTATTTTTTCCCTCGTTGGAAAAGTAAATGCCTTCCAACGACAACAACAAACACTCCATATGGAAGATTCGAATCGAGTGTATTTCGATCTCTGACCCTTGGCAGTGTTGATGCCTGCATGCAACATTACATATGCACCCGAGTTGGATTTCTCCCAATTTCTGCCACGACCAGCCCAGAAACCATCCATTCCTGGCCCATCCGACCGTGCGACACATCCTGATGGTGCAAATCTTCCACCCTGCGGTCTATGCCACACTTCGGGGCACCCCGAAGTCCCTCGGTGATCCATCACCGCCAGTTTGACATCTAACAATCGTGTCTTCTCACTTTTTTAAACGCCATCATACATTTGCTTTTGCCCATTAAGGTGCCCAGTTGGCCAGTTGTTGCCATTGCGTTTGCCTCGAAATGACAGCGCGGTGACTTTATTAATTCCTGATTGAGCAGCGCTCGCTTGGAAGGGGACTGAAAGGTAAAGCCGGGAAGGAAATTGATTGGCTCGACAGGATATTCTTCAGACGCAATCGATGGTGACCCGCTTTACATGGGTTGCTGCATCGCATCCTTCATCTTGCCTGCTTCCTGCCCCATCCCCGGTGGGCCACGTCAGGTTTACCCGTACCCGGTGTCAAAACGATTCAAGATCGGACTTTGATTAAGCGTGTCTTCCCGCGAGGCTGAACCTAGCCTCGGGTGTAAGGGTAAAGCGGTGAAGAGTTCGTTGGAGTTTATGTTGGCGCTATCTGATCGGACGACAATGCAGCGTAACGCACGCACGTGAAGCTGACACTGATTGATTTAATTAGAGATGGGAAAAAGGTTTGCAGCATGAGGCAGAAGTTACAACGCGAAGCAGCGTTCTTAACAGCATGAAGGAAGGTGGGTTTTTTTCGACACAAAAGGGTTAGTTTTATGTTTTGTAGATGTGTTAAATAATCGTTAGCTTTGTATCTTTCGCTGGTTAAAAATGCTTCTCTACTCTTAATCTTAATAAATCATGAAATTCTGTTTGTTATTTGGGCAAAGGTTGCTTTTTGGAATTAATATCATTTGACCAAGGAGCTCGCCAAGCATCCGCCCAAAAGGCAATTTGAATAGCATCAAGTGTAAACTTTCATAAAAACCAACCTACACCTATATTCTCACTCAAAATATTATTTTTCTTTACATACGCTTTAAACGTAACCTATCCTTTCCAATGCGTCCAACTTTTGGTACGCATTTGCGTCAGCATTTTCCATCAACTCTTGAGAAAACACAAACCAACTTCCTTTCTACCGACACACACACACAGCCATACATTCATCCAACGCAAAAATAAAGAACTTTCCTCTCTCTTAACAGCACCAAAACACAAACACACTGGCTGTTTGTTGGAAAAAGCTTTTCGCCTTTTTCAAGACTCTCACACAACCCGGTTCCGTTTTCCAAACGGGGGTGTAGATTCGACTGTAAAGTCAACGATCATACTGGGAAGCCACTGCGTACACCGGATGGCACTCTTTGGCGTGTGTGTGTGTGTGCGTTATTTACAGATATAAATTTAATTAAGACTATAGTTTACTTAGACACGCTCCGAGTATGATAGCTTCGGAAGCTCCCGGCATGGAGTAATGTGTTTGCCTTGCCAGTCGTGCAGGATGTGCACGAGTTTGGCTGGAAGTTTGGCAAACCAACACAAAGTGAAACTGAACTGCAAACGGAACAGGAAATAACAGTTGCCGAGGGAAAGCTCAATAGCATTCGCTTACCGGGAAAGCTGGCCATCCGTTAAGCGGTACGTGTGCGGATGTGTTACATTGCAAACGCACATTTGTTTCATTTTTATTTGATGAATTCAAAATTGCTACAAATATTAATGTAGTGTTCTTTTTTTCTCAACATTCCAATCATCAAAAAGGCACACTTTAAACAAATTTACTCAATAGTTCCGAGTCTTTAAGCTTTTCAATGGACGCTCGATTCTAAAGGTTCTTCTAGCGATATGTTCCCATGTTTGCGTTCCTTTCAGAAACAGTCGCCTGCCGGTAAAATGGTCTTTCCGATTGAATCAAGACGTCCTTTTCATCCGGACACACTTTAAAGGAACCGCATTGACAACCGTGCAAGTTCCAGCCGTCCCCGGCAAAATAGGACCGAGCAATGTTAAATGTTAAACCTACCATTTCATTTCCATTTTTCCTACCATCACACTCGTTCTCTCATACTGCTCCGGCGGAACATAATATGTGGAGCAAAAGTACGCCCGAGCAAACACACAAACACACATAAAACGGCAAAGAAAAGCGAGGTTCTGACACACAAACCTTGGGGTTGGGGTTTTTGTTCCTCGGAGTTTCGCCTTCGGGCCGGAATTTGTAGCAAAGCAATACATCCTACATGTTCCTAATTTCGCCCCGATTCTCCGATTCGATCAGTGTTGGCGAGTGTGTACACCGGGTAGGGTGTGTACCGGTGCGACACACAGCTCTTGTTGACTTTGACCATCTCATTCGGCAGGAAATCCTACCGGCAGTGGGGAGAAATCTTACGTCCCCTGCGCACAAGATGAAGATAATCGGACCCACAGCGTTGGCGGCACACGGCAGCTACAGCGAAAAATGGCCCGAGGCGTTACTCTTCGACGTACGCCATCTGAAAGGACACTATGCAACCGTGGCGTACGCTTGGGTTACGGTCGGGGTCGGCGCCACACAAACACAAAATGGGAAAGATCGCAAAAGAACATTACGCCTGCGGGCACACCGACCAAGTTCAGTATGCCCGGTCCAAGGATGTTCTGGATGTTTTTATAGCAATCGGAGGAGGAAAAGCGTAAAAACCTGCCAAAGCTAACATCGGACTAGGTGGATGGGTTTCACCGTCACCGTGCCCCCGAGTGCACACTGTCGACACAGGGCATGGGAAAGATTTCTCATTTCAACAAAATTTCGTAAAACGTCTGGCAGTGATCCGGCGCCAAGCAGCTCGCAGGCAAAACTCTTCGGCTTGGGCTGGGTAATTGTTCCAGCTGTAACGCAATCGCTCAGGGTCGTCGTGTCGTGTTCGAAATTCAAAGAAAATTAGTTCCCTGCCCTAATTGGTACAAAGTATTCAGCGGGAAGAGATCATAAAACCCACAAACTTGCCATACAATAATAAAAAAAAAAATCAACTCACCACCCAGTCGCTGCGGTTGCCACTGACCGGGGATTGGGATTTCTTCTCGACCATTCTCAACAGTCAACCAGATCACACTTCATTTAATTGCAAAATGGCGTTGGATGCCGGAAGTTGACACTTCCATCTTTGCCACGGCTGAAAGCTGAATTTAATCCATCGTCCTTTGCCTTGGACACGGGCCGGGGATGCTGCCCTGGGTGGGACGGTTGCGTCACGATAAGACTGAGATAAACGTAACGTAACGCGAAGTGTGCTGCCACCGTCTGGTGCGGAAGTTGACGGAGAAAGTGTCACCAGAGAGTCAGTCACAGTCAGCCGAGCATGGTAAAGTATGCGGACAAAAACAGATGGACACAAACCAGAACCAGCAGTGCAGCAGCTCGGGCTTTGATGCTTCTGCCCGCCACACTACATCCGTTGGTGGGTTTGTGCGTTTCTTTTTTCATTCTTCTTCTCCAGTCCTCCCCAATGTCTGTGTACCTCCAGTCAGTGTGGTTACAGTGTGCAGTGGGAGGTGTTGCTGGAGCTTTGGCACAGGGAGCTAGACAGGAGGTTTTGGTTCTTGGTTTTGTTCCCCGGTCCGGACCGTGTTCCATACCCGTAACCAGTACCTTCCGGTTCGGGTTGCGGTGACAGTAGACATGTGGTTTGGTTGAAGTTTTTGCCTAGACGCACACCACGGGGCGGTCTGGTTCGTTGGGGACGCTTTCACTTTTCATTTGCTGCTTCTTCCTCGTGGTTTTGGGTGGGGTTGATGTTACTCGCGAAGGGTGGGTGGCAACAGGATATGGAGATAAAAATGCCACACCGGGTTATTAGACAGTACTCTCCGTCTCTCCGTCTCCCTCTTATCCACAAGTATCCGGTTCTTTCGTGCATCAGTGGTAACCGAACGTCTTCTTTGCCACGTTTGCCATTAGGAAGAATGTTTTTGAAGGATAGGGAGTGAATACAAAAGTTTAGAACAATACGGCTCTTCTCTGTGTGAGAGGGGAGAGGTTATAATGGTAATTGTTTTATAAGGAGATTTTTTTGTGTTGATAATGGCTCAAAGATCAGGTTGATTTAGTAGAGAATTGAGAAAAAAAAAATCTTACCGTGTCTGTTGCACGTCAAAAACATACGAAGGATGTCTGAAGTAATTTTAGTCGCTGTGTCCTTTTATTTACGCAGTGCTACAAAACCTTCCACATGTTCCAGGAAAAAAAAACTCTTCCTTCAAAAAAGCATTTCTCTTTCAGGCAACGTCAAAGACGCTTTTCCTTTCAATAAAACATAACGACAAACATATTCCCGAACGTACAGCTCGAACCGTAAATCGAACCATCAAAGCGACACGACGACAGACCATTTATCCAATAATTGCATGTAAACGTATTCGTATCAAACTAGCAGTAACCAATCATATCTCAGCAGTCATTTGCATACGATCACACAAAACGTCAAACAGTGTAATTGAATTCAAACACATCCACATGCTCGTATATTCACAAAAACACAGCAGTAAATATTTGTAGAAATCATTACGCGAGCTGAGCAGTAGATAATTGATCAAATTTTCCCCCTCAGCGTTCTCCCTCGTTTGCAGTTTTGCACACGGAATGGATCGGTGAAGCATCAAGCTCCCACGAAACGATGAAATTGCTACGCAAACCTATCAGTGTTCCCGTCCCCGTCCAATAAGCATCATGCCAGCTTTCGACTTTCCAATTACCGTCAAACAGTTCTTGACTTGTGCTATTCCGACTGTCGAAGGTTTTGCGCACTTCGCAACGTCTGCATCGATGAAAGTGCCTTTTTTTATGCGCTCACCACAACCGAGCATCGAGTGTGACAGTGTCCCCAAAGGGGGTTTCAAAAAAAGAATCATAACTCCACTCCTGCTCACATTAAGCCACCTCCGGCTCAGTCTCTGCACTCCACGTGGAAGCTATGCCGAGGTCAGGTCGGACTCATCGGGACCCACGTCGGGCCATCGATTTCACCCGGGGAACAGGAAACGGAATCAATAATAACCTATAATGGCAGAAAACACGGACACTCATCATAGCCGATTTGTGGCAGCCCGTCTCGTGGACGCCTTGTCGCGTTACCCTTCACCTCCAACTAGTCTGGCCTGGTAGGCCACTGTTTGCATATCATTTCATGTTCAAATAAATCAAAACGTGAACGTTAAAATTGAAACCCCTTTTACGTGGAAACCACAACACCGAGTGACTTTACGCGCTCAAGAACTCTCAACTCCCGAGGGACGTTGTTAGAGTTGGAACAGCAACCAGGAAAGGGTTTGCGTGCTACACTCCTCGCATCGAGAACCGGATGAGCATCGGTCTGAACATAGCGTCAGTTACCAAAAACCCCACCGGCAGATCAGCTCTTTTGGAGCCGAAGCCATTGTTCGGTTCGGGTAGCTTCAACGTTTGGCTGTCAAATTGCAGCTCCTTAACGGTTGGCGGCTCGATACAAGATCTTTCTCTTCCGCCAGCACCGAAAAAGGGGTTTCCGCGAGGCCTAAAATCTTTCATGAACTAATTATCCGAACGTTCGTTTTTGCTGTGGCTGTGTTCTTTGCAGCCCCACCGTACAGTCCGCTCGTGTTGAAGCGGATAAACACATAAAACAAACAACAGCCCCCTTACCAGTCGATTGGGGCAAACTTGTTCACACAAATTACCTCTGGACTCATGGAGCCGTCTGACGTCGCTGGGATGCGAAAAAAGGATGATAAATAGGATGAAACCTCCAATTATACTGTCAAATACTAGTTCGGCCTCCCCTGTCCTCCTCTCTCTCTCTCTCTCTCTCTCTCTCTCTCTCTCTCTCTCTCTCTGCCCTACTTCCAATCATTTTGAGTGGAGATGGGATGTTAAAAAAAATGGGTACAAGTTCAACGGTGAAGGGTTCTGC
>KB686380.1:0-14550 GCA_000349165.1 Anopheles christyi
CATGATCAGAGATGGGAAGCGTGTTTTTGTGTATGTGTGTACTGAGGGCGTTCTAAAAACGAATAAAAGAGGAATCTGCAACGAACAAGCTTGATGGTGCTTCAGCGATAACAGGTGACTTTTATTTTATTAGAACGAAAAAAAAATCAATCGAATTGCTGAATTATGCAGCAGTTCAAGAGAGTTTATGTTGATTCAAAAGTGAACGGAATAATGGCATGCTTTTTATTTAACAGTGGGCGGAATTGTAGAAATTCGATTGAATTACCCCTTTGAAAAGTTATTGGAAATGGTTTGGAAAAAATGGCTACCTTATATGTTTGAACACACATCACACACTTGACTGTTTAGCATGTACTTCATATAAGAGTTTTTAGTTCTTAAAAAGCTAAAGCTAACGTTCCAAACCTCGCTCGACCTTTTTCAGCAATGTTTAGTTTGATATGTTTAGACAGACAAGCTAATAAATAACGTATTAAATATACAGCACCTATGAGATCACATGCTGGATGTTTACTTCTTCCGACCATCGAGTGAAAAGCAACCGAAAAGCAGAAAAACAGCACATTACTGTTAAGTTTAGCAACAAGGCGGTAAGCCCCACCGGAGCAGAGCACAGCTGCCCACCAGATGGTACAAGCGAGAATGCAATTTGCCCATCAAAAATCTTACCTAAAGCAACACGATTGCCAGCAGTTCGCAGTCTAGAGTTCCGCTAACTAAAACAGTGTGAATGCGCCCATCGTTCCTCATGCCATGCATGCAGGTTGGTAGTGGTTCTGGCAAAACAACACGAAACCGGCTCGCCCACGGAACCCTCCCACAGACCTCATCTACCCGCTTGCAAGAAAAAAAAGCAAACAAAAAAGGTATACCCACACACTTTGTGTAAAAGCCGCGACCGGTCGCCATGAAACACCAAACTTGCGCTAACGAAAACATGCTGCTCATTAGCGAACGCTTTCGAGCAGAAGCAAAAATTTTGCTTTATGTTGGCAGAAATTTGAGTATGCTCAGTGGATGGATCGGATGCAAAAATTCTGGTATGGTTAGCTGTTTTTGTGCATGTGGATGTGTGTGAGTGGTGCTTTTAAAAAACGAGCCACTCATTGCAAATGAAAGGGGGAAAAATGCTAAGAAAAATACACCCAATTTAACGGGAGTCTGTTTCAAGTTAGAGCAAAACTTACCATTTTATAATATATCTGTTTGAGCTGTAGAAACTAAGAAGGGTTTCTTTCCTATACAGTCGAGCGTATGATGCGATCTTTCGTTTTCCGTCTTAATGCTGCATCCGATCGGCAATGATCGTCGCTTCTAACTTCAATGTCGGGGTGCGGCGGTTCATTCAAATGGTGTCGTCATACGTTCGCAACGAAAACTCCTTTTTAAGAAAAAGGACCACCACAAACCACTCTGAAATGCCTTTTCATGGACGCTGTTCTCCCTAGATGCACCACCACTGTTAGACAGACAATCTTCTGTTTACTTTCTTATTTTCATCTCATCTTCACTGCATCCCGTACCACCATTACACCTTGGACAAATTTAATTATCTTCATCAAACACGGTAACAGTGCGATCTGCGCCTTTTCGTTGATATGTTAAACACTCACATATACATACACAATGCCCTTTACATTACAAATACGCACCAAAAACGATTCTAAAAGCTTTCCACTGGAGCACACTGTACAAAATGATCGTTTTTTTTCGATTGAAGTTTCTCCTTATGACTGCACTTTTAACAACGGTGATACTTTCGAGAAACTTTCGTACATGGCACGGAAACTGGATTGGAAATGACGCACTCACGTCAGTAACTAAACTACTGGCACAATAGATGCGATGCTATTCTCACCAGCGCGATCGAGAGCTGCTTTGCGTGTGAGCAACACCACAGCAACCGACGGACGGGCCCAACGTGCAATACCACGGTTCCACTCACACAGGCACAAGGTAGGCAACACACACGGAAGGTCCATCCTTTACGCACCCACTCGCTTTGTAAAGCCTACTGCGATCATCGTTACCACCCCAGGTGTATATGCTCACCGTTTTCGTAGGTGTCGAGTTTCTCCGCGATGATGATGATGACGGTGGTCGCGATGATGATGGTGGGCGCTCACTACCACACCAGTAAATGTGCGTCCGTCCGGTTCGAGCTAGCGGTGGTTGCGAACTGCGCTACGGTTGGCCTCCCGCCAAGCATGCAACATAACACAGCGCGCTTCGTACGGTTACGGAGCGCATACGCAACGCTTGCTTCGCTCTCGCACGCGACGGACGCATTTATGTTGCTCACGGACGGACGGTCGGTCGCGCTCTCCCGAAAAAATTTACTCACAGATACTGGTTCTTCATTCCGAAGCATAAGAAAAGCAAGATAACACACGGTGATAGATGAACTGTTATTCGATCACACACATGTGTTTTATCTCGCCGGCTGTGGATGATGGCTGGAAAGTTAAATGCTATGTTGCATTGGCAGGAGAAATCGTTCTCAAGAGTAACATACACATCCGAGCCTTTTTTGGGGCGCTGGGTGGGTTTCGAGGTATGCTTTAGCTGTTGCGATTTCATACGTTTTGCTCTTTATTTTTGTGGGAAGGGGTGAAAACAGATATCACAAAGTACAAATGTGTCTGAATACAGGTGTATTTTACCGGGCGCGGGGATGAGCTGCTTTTATGTGTTCCTTTTTTTCTATGTGCAATATTTTTTTTAAATTGGTTGTATTCAAAATTAAAAAAATGCAGCATAAAAATGCTAATCCTTGCACTTATCATTAAAGTAAATCACTTATGTGCAAACAAACAGACAAAAAACACGGAATGAACAGATTCACCCGAACCACATAAAAGCTGCTCATTCCTAATTTTACTTACATTTCTGCCGGCGAGCCGGCCTGCACATGATAGTGTTATCATCCTTGATGCTCTGTCTGCCTTTAGCTATTCTGCATTGCTCTTTTTTGTTTCTTCCATTGTTTCATCAAACCAGCGTCTTGTGCAGGAAGTTATGAGCGTTTCGTGTGCCGTTTCATATACCAGATGCATTCCACCCCTTCTGTCTTAAACACACGCGTCTAACATATCCTAGGCAAACCGTGCGGACTCAAAGTAAATACGAATATGGCTAAACGGTGTCTAATGCCGCTTTCTGCATGATTTTTCCTTATAATCTTCTATCTCTTCAGGTTTTTAAACTACACGCTCCAGAACGTTGCTATCACACAACACCCGAGAAGGGAGAAGTTCGGCTTTCTAATACTATTTGTTCTGTTTTGCTTTGAAAGAATTATTTAATTCAAACGTGCTCCGAAATTTGCTCGATCAATCGTTTATGTTTAATATTTTTCTATGATCATTATGTTAATGGGATTTTGTGGTCGCCAAATTTTCAAGGTCCATTAAATCCGTTGTTTGATTTGCACCTGGAATGCTTCCAAAATGTGTCTTTCATATGGGAGCATTTTCTGCGAATACTTTATCTTAAACCCGCCCTAACACGCGCAATGCATTGTGCAAATTTTATTGAAACAAAAGTTACGTACGTTTATTTTTTTCCGATTCTTTGGTTGGGATGTTATTGTTTCCGACTTCGAGTTTTTTTAGCCTACGTGCAATTGCTTTGGAATAAAAAAAATCACGTCGATATAAAAATGCAATTTGAGCTAATGAGCAACAACTTAACGAGAAATATCAACGTAAAATTTGAATTAAAGTGTTCTTTGTTGTTTGGTTTTGCAAATGTTTAAGTGTGGTTTGTAGTTATGTGAGTTTGATACAATTATATCGACCGTTAAACAAATTGCAAAGAGTTACATTATGTATGTTTTGACCATGACTGTGGTACTACGATCGTGATCATATAACTGCATTATCTTTTTCAATGTGTGGTTATTATCTCATACACAAGTTTATGATATTTTGTTTGATTTATGCTTGACAGTTGGGTTTGTTATTTCAGTTGATTTTCTCCTACAGTTACATCGTTCGTTCGGTTGCATTACATTCATTGTTCTATGTTAGCGTTTAGTTAGTTTATACCTGTACTGTAATGTGGAAGAGACTTTGCTTTAAAAGTTAGAACGAATTTTTAAAGCAACAAAATGCTTTTTTTTGTAATATTTTGCATGTACGTGATAAAAACGTGAAAACGTCAAAAAAAAGAAAGAGGGAAGAAGACACTATCAGAACTGTACAGATAACCGACTGCGACAAACCAAAAAGACAAAAAAGTTAAAAAGAATCCTTCCAATAACTTAACATAAGGTCATCTGTTACGCTTACCGGAGCAAAAAAGAAAACAATACGTTGCTTAAGAAGACAAGCATATGCACCTCTAATGTGATCGCATTAAACACTAAACATACGCACAAGTTTGTTTTTTTTGCATTGGATCTATTCTCAGTGGATTTAAGAGTGAAGAGACAAACTAGAGAATCGATACCGTTTAAATAAACTGTTCTATATACACAATTTTTTTACGTATTCCAATCGACCTTCTTATACTTCTTCTGGAAACATCGAAAAAGTATACTAATATTTGCAATGAATCGGTTCACGGATGAATTATAAAGAACAAAAAATCATTCTATAAGCCCAAGACAACAAGGCAGAGTGTAAGTGCGAAAAGGTGGCACAATCAAAAATGTAAAAACATCTGATCTCGCGATATTGCATGTGTGCATAAAATGCCGAAATTAATTTGAAGCAGAACATTTTCCACACCTTGGCGTGTTCTTTCATACCGTAAAACGCCGCAATCCATCCTACGGTGTATAGTTTGATTTTTCTGTAACAAAATCCAATATCTTAAAAGTAACTTGGACATACGCGTTCGATCAATAGCACCGGATTGTGCATTTACTTAAAGAAAAAAAAAACAATCATTTAAATTTACACATCGATGCTCGACGCATCAGAAGTGTTTAGTCTAATCTGAGAGAAGATGTTAAAAAAGGTACAAATGTTCTCTCAAAGAAGAGCCGACTAGGTGTCAGAGAGAGTGAGTTTACAGTATCCCCCACCTAGTCGAAGGTACTTGCTATCCAACGTTGTCTCCAAGAACTAACATAAGTTGTGCCTTCGGCCTTTAACACGACTGACCAGGTTGCAGATTTTTAGAGCCGGCCCCAGCTTCAAGCCCATATATTTCATCATCATATCGCTGTTGAGAAGCAGCAGTGCCTTTCCATCAATTTCCTAAAACGAAAAGATATATTATTAGGTTGGAGTACAATATTCTTTCCCTTTCACTCTTGATACTAACATGCTTTCGGAACAGATCAGCATGAATGGCGAGGGATGGATCCTGTACGGCTATAAACTGTATCACATCCTCGATCGTCCAGTCGGTCGTTTGTCCCCGGGGCATCTGGGGTGTCGCAGGAACAAAAGATGGCACTGAGGGCACCATGCCGTGCGGTGCAGTCGCATAATAACCACCCATACCAACACCGCCCGTACTTGCACAGGGATGTGGGCCGGTCGGGGCAGCATTTGCCATCGTAGGGTACGGGGTTGAGGACGTTGGTGCAACCACCGGAATAAGGGATCCGGGAACGGAAGTCATTGCGACGGCTGCAGGACCGAGTGTGCAAGCACCCGGTATCAGCGGTGAAACAATTGGAGCGGTAGGGTGATACGGTACGGCGATAGGCCCTGCCGGAACTGACATGGCGGAGGTTGCTGCAACGGCGGCCGTTGCTTGGGTCGCTCCTACGCCAGCGATATTACCGGTCTGCACTTCCACTTTAATTGTCGCACTGCCGGCAGTTGTAAGCGATTTATTGTTATTGCCGATATTCGACACGTTGGACAGAGATGCAGGTTGACTAACGGGTGTTGTAGCCGCGGTAGACGATTTGTGTTGATTCACTGTAGACGATGCGGTCACTGTCGTTGCTGTTGTTGAGATGGATAGTGGTTGATTTTCTACTAAAAAATAACGAACAAAACAAATTATAGGGAATGTGCAAACGAGAGTATAATTTGGTTTCAAAGAATAATTTACTTACGAGATGCTTCTAGCTTAGCAGATCTACTGCCAGAAGTCGTATTTGCTGTTAACTTGACTGTCGTTGATGTAGTTGTAGCGGCGGTTTCACTGCTGGCGGTGCTAGCGTTCGGTGAGCTTGGCTCAATACGTTCCTTCTTGGTGGACACCGCCGATGAACTGCTACTGATCGGGCTTCTGCTGCGTTCCTCTGCGTTTCTGCCTGATCCCTTCGTGTCGCTGCTACTAGCGACAGCACGGCGCTTCGGTGAAGGACTACGTAGATGCGTATCCCTTTCTTTGGCCGATTCTTTCCCCGATCGAAGCTCATGCCCGCCTCCGCTCGTGCGTCCCGTTGCTGACGCTTTCGGTGAGGAGGCAGCGGTCGGCGGTGGACTAGCGGCAGCCGCTGCCCGCGGTTCTGTCTTGATCGATCGTTTCAACGGTAACGACTGCAACGAACAGTCCTCGCATTGCTCCGGACCAGGTTCGAGCGTTATCAACTTCGGACAAGCCTGACAAGAGGTGCACAGCATCTCCAGAAACTCGGAAACACCCGCGTTTGCTTTCTGCTTGATGTAGGCGGGAATTTTTACTGTAAAGTTCTTACCGGCCGCGGTCACTATGTGCACGTCCCCTTCGAGCCCAAACAGCAGCGGTGACAGTAGCGAATGGTCATGCGAGGCCGCCAGCACTTCCTGCAGACACAGCTTAGCAAGCGTTTGATGATTAGGCGCAGTCACCATTGACGGTAGCTTTGAGCTGTTAATGTGCGGACCACCCCTACACCGGCTGTGGAAGTGAGCCGTAACCAGGGTTGCCGGTTGCATTGTGTCCGGTGACTCGGACACCATCGCAAACGACGATCGACCTGCCTTTGAACGATGTCCACTCCCGTCCAGCTTATTCTTCTGACCGGGCGGTTGCATCGGATGACAGCTAGTCGCACACCAGCCAACTGGGAAAATATCACGCGAATCGTACCGGCACCAGTAATCAAAAGCACCACGCCACCCATCGAACGTCACGTGAATCTGATCGTCCTTTACCTCGTTCACGGTAGCGCAACAGATCAGCTGCGGATTCTTCTTATCAACCGCTTCCAGCTTCTGTCCGACCTGAAACAGATTGCACTTAGGGGTCGGGGGCTCGGGCACGAATATATAATCCGGTGCCATCACAGCTCCGTTCAGCGTTTTCGCGAGAAACGTGGGCCAGCTGCTTGCGTTCAGCCGAAAGCCCAGCGGAGGCTTTAACATTTCACCCGACTTTTCGCAGTGTCCTATAGGGTGTATTTCATTCGAGTCAACCAAGCGCCAAAAATCATTCTTATTATCACCACCATCAAGCCGGAGGCGCAAACGTGATCCAAGCACACCGACCACGGTCGCGATACAGGTCGAGGTGATATTCCGGGGATCCAGCGCTTCCAACTTCATTCCTATTTTGAACTCGTTCTTCGGCGGCGTTAGTGCCTGCTTAAAGCATTCGGCCGGTGCCGGTACACTACCCGATTCTCGCAGATACTCCGACCAGTCAAACACATGGAAACTTTCGTACTGGAACGCACCGGTTTGAGTCGTGGTTACAGGGCTGATCCGATTCGTTTGCTGGGTTGGGCGTTCTGTAGCCGATCGACCCGGTGAAAGATTGCCTGCTCCCTGACTTCGCCGTCCACCACCACCATTTGAGCTTCCATTGCTGGTGTTGGTGGTGGTGGTGCTGCTGCTACTGTTGTTATGATTGTGACTACTAACGTTGTTATTGTTGTTGCTACTTCCATTCGCTGCCATATCATCGGTCGATTGCAGTAGACCTGCGGCCCTTTTTTTCTGATACTTTTTCAAGCAGAATGTAGAGCAAAAGTTGGGCTTCGGAGCGTTCGCCCGTACCACGTTCCCACACTGTATGCAAGTCCGCTTGCTTAGCTTACGATATTCCATAATGCACGACTCGGAGCAAAACTCCTTCTTGATGCCCTGCATAGGCAGCACATAGTTTAGCGGACTCTTTACCTCCAAGCACCAGCCGCATGCTTGGGCACCCGGTACTCCCTTGCTGCCGGAGGACAGCAAGTTTGGATCCTCGGTTTTACATACAATAGTGGCGATGCTGTTGCTGCTACTGCTGACGGTCGAACTGTTGCCGCCGGCACCATCGGATAATCGCTTTATGGATTTGGCAATTGCAGTATGCGTGACATTCTTTTCGCCATCTTCCGTGCTATTATTAATGCTTTTTCGGTCGCTCGATTTGGATGAACTAGAGCTGACTGTGGATGATTTCGGACTACCCTCATTGTTGTTGCTGCTGGTACTGTTGTTGCTGTGGTCAGCGGTAGAGGAATTCGTTGTCGAAGAAGCGGTATCGTCCGTTCCTTTTTTCTCCGTAGAGGATTTATCACTCTTTTCGGTGGCACCGGACATGGTCACGGATGAATCACAGCGAGTGATTCTGGGAAAATTAGAAGCCGTGTTTATGTACGATTTTGCTAACGCAGCCAGCCAATTACCGTTCCAAGTTGGTGGTATCCTTTTGTGCTTCACAACAAATTCAAAGTGGCCCACTTCTTCACCACGGCACAGCCGCAGCTAATAGTTTTTTGTCCGACATCGGCCAAACGCTACCACCACTCATTGTAATGTCATCATCCGCAGGACATGCGATTCACGTTCTAAACAACCACGTACCAACCGGCGCCCTGGTGGTGACCTACAAAACGGACTACTTTGTACTCCAAATCGAAACCGTCCCTAAAATGGTTGCGATCGCGAATTATATCCGCGCGATTACCGCACTGCTTCCACCCTCGCTTACACCCTTAAACGCGCACGCTACGAAATCCAACGCTTCGATGTTAGTACACCAGCGACCAATATGACGCGCGCGCCCGCCAATCGGTAAAATATGAAAAGGCTTTACGTTATCGCGTTAATTAATCACCATTAACAACACTTCTTGAAGTGTTTATGCTACCGAATGCCACATGTTTTGTTCCTTTCTAAAGGATATAAAACTCAATATTATTTTTCCCCCGTATCTGGAACGACCGAAAAAGCAAGCTATTTTTCTTTGCTTTTGTTGTTTGCCTAGTGATGGGCACATCTGGTGGCCATTTTGTATCCTTGGATTATGAACGTAATATTGTGTTATTCATTTGATTTCAAGCTTCACAAGTGAATACACAGGAACTTTTTAAGTCCACACCAATCATCTGAATTGTATTAAACGGAAAATAATAATTTTGCAAGACTGATAAAATAACTTACACAGTTTTCGCGCAAACAAGCACAATGCTTTGCCCATCACTACGCATCGCAGCTATGCCAAACAGACGCTGTCATTCTAGGCAATGAATCGAAAGCGAAATACAAGCAAACCAAGGGGAGAAAGAGATGAAGCTAAGCCAAGTGCTTAGTTTACACAACACGGTTAAGGTGCTTATGATATGAGAAGGTTAACGTACCTTTTCACAATTACATTATTATTTGGTATATCAAATGTATAGCAATTCGCCTAAATAAAGGAAGATTTTGTTTTTTTCCTTTTCATCATTCCCATTGTACTTTATTTTCCGTTTCGGGAATCAATTTGGAAGGTATGACTTGCAAGTTTAATAAGCACATTAAAATGAGTCACCCTATGCCAGGCTGCTGGTTGTTCGATTTGAACTACGTTGCAAAAAATCGTTATTGTTCTCTGTGTTTCAAGAGTTGTTCCATATGTTATATGTTCCATTCAATAGATTTAAGCAAAATAAACTGATGCTTTGATACAAAAAGGGAGGAAAACTCGCTTCAAAAATATTAGAATCAAAGATAAAACATTCATCACAACAATAGCTTTTTGAAAAAGCTGATTTTCCAAACTAATCAACGATTCATTCTTTTTATTTAGGAAAAAAATAAGCATATGTATAAAAATAACAATTTCATCAAATATGTTACCAGTTAAAGCAAAAAGCTAACAACAACCAACAATAGAACATAACTAACATTCTTCCCGCGCGTTTATTGGGATGATATTCTCTCGTCGCGTTCAAAGTAACTAAAAGCTTCCGTAACACTTTCATCCCGAAATCTCCCGAAATGCGTAGGTGTGTGGGCTTTTTGTTGGCACTGTGTGCGCGTTACCATTTCCGGTCGTGTCCATCGCAGCCGTCGTCGTCGTCGTCGTCGTCGTCGTCATCGTAGTCGTCATCGTCGTTATCGGGCCGAGTCGAGTCTGCTGGCGCGGATTGGATCCCGCTGCCAGAGGCCAAACGTTTATAAAAAGGGTATTCACGAAGTGGAAGTCCACGATTTGCTGGAAGGACGTCGTGGAAATAACACTTGTTGAACCTTGGGAGGTAGTTCCAGACTCGCGGCTCGACCGTTTCGTTTCGGTGAGTTTAGCGGTGGTGGCGCATTCTAACGGTGCGATTTTCAAAAAAGGTCCCACACCGCAGCTTTGTACGGCCACGTGAGGCAAGGACATTCAAATGCGCTTTCACTAAAATCGAATCAGTGCATTCTGTAGAGGGTCTTAGTAGATCAGCCAACCGTGATTTTTTTTTCTGTGCACGTGTGTGGATTTACTATCTTTGTGTTAATCTGTTTGTTTTTCCAGTGAATAGAGGCATAGAACGCTTGTTTTACATTACGAAGCAACGGTCCATTTCTAGTGCATAAATATTCAGCCTGCTGTATCAGATTCATTCCGTTCTGTACGTTCTGGATTGGCCGTTTACACATTCCGACGGTGAAAAAACTGAACCCGGTACATTCCTCCGGTGTGGTACAGACCACGTGGATAATTTGATTCAGCTGCATTGTTTCGTTGCACCAGAGTTTCTTCAGTGCTTTCGGATTTGTGAAATTCAGATTGTGAGACTTTTCGTGCTTTCCAATCGAGGAGAAAATCGTTGAGTGAAGTTTTGTAGGCATTGCGGAGGTTTGGAGACTGTCCCAACGAAAGCCGTACACGAACGTTTAAGTGAAACCTAGTCAAACTGCAATCGTAAGTATAATGATAGAAAACTGAGAGAGATAGAAAGGTTTGAAAATTTCATGTTAAGAGAAAGACCGAAAAATGGAATAAGAGGGACACGAAAGTCAAGGATAAACAAAAAAAAATGGTTTCATATTTCAACGCTGTACCTGTCCTTGACACGCTTCGCCCTTGTACAAATCGCTTTATGATATTTTGATAATTATCGGGACTGGTAATTCCCAGCTTGTCGTAATTTATTTTATGTACATAAATGAAGTACATGATCAATTATGTTTATTTAGAAACAGATATGTTTTTCATGATTAAAACTGATGAAGCAAGATCGTGGCAATTAATATTTAGTTTGTTAAGGGCATCAATTAAGCTTGAGTAAGCCAACAAAAATAATATATCTGCATTTGTTTTTAATATGTTTGTGGCATAAAAATAACGGGGCAAAATTAAATATGGTCAGTAGTACTAGAATACGTCCGCTGATCGAACTACTGTTTTGTTTTTTGATGCGTTTTATTTATTTCTGAATATATATTTTTCTAAACACATTTAAAGCTCTCATTCATCATTCTGTGCTCTAGAGATGCATCTATACTTTTGTAACGATAATGAAAGTATTAAGAATGTGAGTTATCTTCAAACTTAATATTTAATCTTAAAACTAATTTTAAGTGTTTAAAGAGGACTTGAACATTAACTTCAGTTGGGAAAATAATTTAAATTACTGAGCTCGGTGTTTTCTGTGTTTGAGTTTTCCACCTTTGCACAAAAAACTCCTAAGCTCCAAAAAACAAAACAAAAATCACGTCAATGACTATTTCACAACAAAAAACACATCAAAAAGATTTTCTTCCATTTCAACTTTCCCTCGAGGCAAACGGGAACTGGATGGAATGTTTCGGATTCAAACATATTTCAAATCACATCATGTACCTGGTATCTCCTGTGGAAGTGAGCCATTTGAATTGAATTCATAGCACTCGTAGAAGGAAAATTTGATCCAAAGGAAGAAAACAAAATCTCAGTTTAAACTTAAATTCCAACTTTCAAAAGATTCGTTTCACACTTAAACACCCCAAACGAACAAGTGGTTGGAAAATTCATCCCGGTCTCCCTTGGAGGCAAATTTGCAAGGTGAAGGTTAAAAACTTTCAGTTCATACATACTTGCCAAAATTTTACCGAAAAGCAATATTAAATAGAAAGAACATACGAAACAAGAGTCAAAACCATCAGAAAGCCTGATCGTGGTGAAAATTTAAATTCTTTACGCAAATATTTTCCACTCATCAATTCAACTCTTGCCTAGCTAATAAAACATTCCAACCTTAACCTGAAATTTGGTTCTTTCGATGAGTAAAACTGAATTCGTTTGGTAGTCCTCCTTTACTTTCCATCATCGGAATGTTTGACCATTAAAACAATACAAGCTGCTTGGTGGACGGATTTTAGAAAATTACACCACACATTAATTCCTTTTGTAACAGTCAACTATGCTCGAATCAAGGGGACCCGACACTGGAAAGGGGTTAGGAAGTGTGACGTAAAACCACCAAAGAATTTATGTGTACTGTAAAAGCGGACGGAGCTAATATCCGACAATTTTTCCCCGCGTGGTTGGTTATAATGAAGGATGAAAGCACGACAACTAGCGTAGTGATTCAATCCAAAAGAATGCATTCAGTTCGATCGAGAACTTTGGACGAACTTTTTGGTTTTTTTCCTAAAAAAATAAATAAATAAAACCTTGACCATTCAATCGGGAAATAGTGGAAAACGTGCGTGAGACTAGTTTTACGTCATAGCAGTGCCCGAAGTAAAAATCCCTTCGGCGAAAAGATTTTCCAGCCGGCACGTTCGGCATGTGAAACATCTTAGAGACTGAGGGGTTTGTGTCCGAAATAGCTAGACCCAGCTAGAACCAAACCTGCCAGAAGTGGTTACTGGTGGCAAGTTGAAATACTTCCAGCAGGTTGCTAAAGTTCACATCCTGCCCAGGCGGTCATGGTGGTATGTTCAACCCAGGGGCAGGGCGGGATGGTGCGTACGTTTGGAATTTGCTTTTTCCAAGCCATCGTTCCCTTCGGAGCTTCTGTCAACCTGTTTATTTAAGGTCGGAACGTGCACGGTTATCTAAACGGTTCACCGGTCCAAAGGTGAAAGAAGGCCGAAATGGGCTGTGAACTGTGGAACTATGTATCGATTGACCATGTCGGTTTGACCGTGCTATGTCGACGGTGTAGCAAACCACCAACGTACGGGTAAATAGACTTGAAAATATGATTTTTACGCGTACAAAAAAAAAAAGAACACCCTCCTCCAATTATTCTTGAAACGAGTATTTGGTGGTAAATTAATTTATAACACCGGCAATTGGTGTTACCGTGTTGAGAGTTTTTTACGGTTTAGACGAACCAAAAATGTCATAATTTGTGCGTGCGTGATAGCTATAATAAGGATATAAAAATGTGATAGAATTTCGTCGAATAGCAAAAGTGTTCAACGTGAAAAAGTGCTTTGAAAGTTCATTCCAATTATTCCGGTTATCTTGCTCCATAGTCACGAACAGAAAAGTATTTGTTTAGTGTTGAAAAATCTTACAGTATAGCTTTGATCAATTTTAATTCGTGGCTTGTAGGTCGTTACATTAAAATATTATAAATATTTAATCATGTATTATTAAACTGCCAGTTTTTTATCAGTTACAAGTTAAAATCGATGATGTTTAAAAAATAGATTAAGTTAAAGAACAACCCTAGTTAGTGAACGATTGTAGATACACAATGCTAGTAATTGTTATAATCAATTCGCAAATACTTTTATACAACGTTGTGAACACATATTGTAAAAACATCATTTTCAGCACTTTTCACTGCAAATGCTGCTTACATTAAGCTAAATATTTGCAAATTTAGGTAGTGAAAACTGCCAGAGCAATTTTGCCTATAGCTTACACAGGAAGTCCTTTATTTTAGTCGTAATGTTGCATACCTTCAGGCGCACTAGGGTTTTTTTTTCAAAGAGTAACTTTTGTGCAAGAGTATGTCATTTTTAATGTCACTTTAACTTCAATATACTCACTTCTTTTGCAAGCACACATTAAATTTATTTCATATCACTTTGATAGTAATAATCAATTCGAGATCAAATCTAATGTGAAAAAAACAGTATTTAAAATTTTAGACCAACATAATCGTTACGTTCTCGGTATAACCTATTACGATTTATTTACAGTTTAGCTACGAGTTAACTATTTAAAAGCTTTAAGAGCAGTTCAAAAGTTGCTCAATCGCTTGGCTATGTTTTTGTTTCAAAGTTTTGAAGGACTTAATAAGGATTGTTTTGATTTACATCTAAGCAGTTAATTTGTTCTCAAGAGCCCAAAAAAAACCGAGAACTTAAGAGCGCGAGGAGTACTTTGCCGACCACTGGTTTAAAACAACCATTTGGAGGAAACCTTCCGAGCAAGCAAAGCTTTTGATCCGTATTTGTTTATCTTCTTCCTGTTTTTCGAACGCTAAACGATTTATATATATATATATATATATATATATATATATAT
>KB686391.1:0-14550 GCA_000349165.1 Anopheles christyi
CGACCAAGGAGCAGCTACACTGTTATCAGTGGCAGGAATACAGAAACGAGATGCACTTGATAAAGACCTCCGCAAAATTAATTGGACTTCTCAAGATGGACTGGATCATATTGGACCTGCGATGTCCGAGAACACCCGGGATAAGGTGCCCATCCAGTGGATGGATATAAGCCAATTGATCACGACCGCTGCAACGTACAACTGAACACTCGACAAGGTCACTCGACAAAAATTGTAAAAAGCAAACTTTGCATACCTCCACAAATGTTTTAGTATTAAAACGCTCTGTATTTATGTATTTTTTGGGGTGGCCCTGTGGTCGAGTGGAAACGGCGTAGGCTTTTCATAAGACCCGACGTTGTTCGAATCACGATCGGACTGCCTACCTCCCCCTCATACGGAGGGACTGACTATTCTGCTGACAAGCCACAGAAAGCCAACCACATTACTGGCTTGGAAGGCCTAGACTCTACGTAGGTTGTTGTGCCAATCATGAAGAAGAAGATTTATGTATTTATTAATTAGGACAATAATTAGTTAACATCTGAATGTACTCATTTTAAATTTCAATAACGTTGTAATGACCTTCTTTTCTCGATTCAAATTCTTCCTGGAATCCATAATTTACTTTACTTTTGTTTCTTTTTTATTTGTAACATTCTACTACATTTTCTACTACTACTATAGTATCCCTATTAATGAGACAATAATTTAATCGTATCGTGAAACAGAAGATGAACGTTCTATAGCCAATAACCAACCCTAAACAGTCAGACTCGTTTTGGCACGTGTAAAATAATTGAGACATACAACACTTTTTCACGAACAATGTTTTCTGTTTGTCGCGCATGAACATATCTACAATCAAGAAAGCGCTTCGTTTTGTAACCCTGCTGAGCAGGACGACGGGTGAAACTCAAGCAGTTTCATCAATATTGTGTAGTTTTTGGAATAAAAGACAGATAATTTGATCTAATTCGGTGTGGAACATCAAACAAGCTTCGCGTTGAAGTAGCGATGGAAAATTAACCGCTTGGAGCAGAGGTGAGCAAGTTGAAGCTTGCTGGGAAAAAGCATCGACAAGCGATTACGGGTCGAAAGGGCTTTGTTGTAAATGCGCTTCAATGTGGCTTCAAAGAAGAACACGGTGGTTGGCATTGTGAGTGTGCCGGATGGTTGGGAGCCACTGAAATGCGGAGTTTATTCGCCCGAAGCTTAAAATTTAATCATAATTTCAGAGTAATTAGCCATAAGCGGATTTGAAGCAAAATTTGCACAGCAACGAACGAAAACCGCGGCGGAGCAGTTCGTTTGATTTTTCGGTTTATTTTGTGGGAGGTTCTCTTTGATAATTGTTGATTGAAAAGTAATTGCTTGCTTCTGATGTGCGTATGTGTTTATTTTTCTTGCAGAAAAAAATCTTTAAAAAACTGTCGATTCTTTGCTCTTTCATGTTGTTTGCATAGAAATGTTTACTACGGGCGTAATCTACACCGTAATAACCTTCTATCTCGGAAATTGATCCGTGCCATTCCAGCGAGGTTGTCGCTTTTATCATATCCGTTTTGCTCCCAGTTTAATGTCGCCTACGATATATGTGCTCTTCTGCAGGATAGGTAATTCGAAAAATAAAGGATTTTTTCAGATTCAGAAGGCGCTGTATTTCAGCCTTCACGGAAGTGAAACACAAGCTGTTCGTCATGTAATTCCATTGAATAGTTCCGTTAAATGAAATCATTTCATTGAAAGAGTTTTATTGTATAAAGCAGTTTATGATATGATTTTTAAAACTCTCCATGAAATGTGTGATCATTGGAATGAGTATAAATAATGATAGGAATCTGTGAAATGTTATCAGAAAATATTCCTAGAACATTGGTTTGGCGTGTTTGTTCTATACGTTCACCGTGAGGTGTGCTATTACAGGTACAGAGGTACAGGTGCAGTAGAGCTGAAATCGGTCTAGGGGTTTCCAAAAATTCACTTTTAATAAAATTAAGGTAGGGTAAATTTACGGGGAGAAAAAATCACCAATCAATACCTACATTTCGTATTTTAGCTGATGGATATTGAGAAAGTGAGATAACAGAAAACTTTAATTTGAATCATGAAAAAAAAATTCATCGGCAAAATTGCTTGAGTGTCTTGCTAGTTGGCCTTACGATAATTGACCAGCGAATTAAATATGACAAAAGTAAGGAGCCATGCCACGCCATCCATGTATCTTCCATGCCTTATTCCATGCTCAGCTAGTTCGAGACTCTTATCAGATTAACCATATCCTGAGATTTCATGCTATGCTTTTGTTCCAAGATGTTTTTGCCACGTGACTCATCAGTCTATTAAGGTCCAGTTAAGAAGGACTACAAGATCCGTATCGCATCAATAACCACTTATCACTTTTCACACCATTATCAAACATAACATGACATAAAATGTCATCTTCTTCTTGTTTTGCGTAATGACCTATGCCGTCATACCGGCCAATATAGGCTTACGAGACTTTTTTCTACCAAGCAGCCGGATAACCAGCCCATGCTCCGGGGGACGGTCCGCATGGGACTCGAACAACGTTGGACCAAATTCGGCTTTCGTCTTTAACCGATACAAATTGAGTGTTGCATTGTGTCAGTACAGAAAAGATTAAAATAAAAGAAGCTCTAAAGCTTGTAAAGGCACAACAATATTTTACAACGCATTTAAAGTATTTTCCTTGTCTGCAAAAAACATGATTTACACATATAGTGGTTTAATCATGTTAACAAATCTACCAAAGAAGAGAAGTACATATTTAGAGTACATTTCCCTTCCCAATCTACGACAATTTAATAACAACATACTAGCCCACCGTCATAAAGTTAGCTCACATCATACCTCTTGGAGCTAATGCAAAAGATTACGAACATTTCTTGGAAAAAATGAGAAAACCGCACCAAAAAACCATCCTCATGTTCCGAAAAAATACATCCGTACATCCAAAAATTGACATGGTAATACCTAACGCAGAGGGCGAAAGCCGGTTATCCTATTTTGGCCCTACTCTAGCTCCTAGCGTGAACATTTTTGGGAAATTTGAAAATTCGAACCATAACCATAACGGGGGGGCCCTGGCAAGGGCGAACGGCGCTGCGTACGTGTGTGTAGCAATGTGGAAAATTCGTTTCCATGGACGGATGAAATTTGCGCTAATCCGGTAAAATGTGGCGTTTGATTCGCACAGCTCTCGCTACCACCATTCGTGCGTTTCGCTATAGATGCATTTAACTTTCTTGTCGATGCCAAACTTCACCGAACTGAAAACGGAAAAAAACTTTTCTCTATATTAGCTACTGCAGCCCAGCCGTGGAATGTGGGAGCAATATTGGGCAACACGGAACGGCCAAGCTTACAATAAAGTCGATCAGAATTATTCAGCACATGGGAAAATGTGTCGGTTCTGTGTGTTCCGACGATGGAGATGATGGAAAAGAAGCTTATACTGGTTAAGCGTATGTGCCCGAATGGCAAACACTGTTACGTTGGACAGAAAGTGGAAAGTGTAAACCGCAAAGGGTAGGTTTAGTGTGGCAGTACATACAGTGGTTTATATTTTGTTTTTTTTTTATAATCCTAAAATATGGAAGACAACACCGAAAATAACCAATACAAAAAAATAGAAAAGGGTTTTTTTATTTCGGATAGAACGGCCATTCTGTTTAGCTAGAAGGTTTTTTCTTTGGATAAGGCTGCTTTTCATCCCCCGCTTTAACATGCAATGTTTTAAAGTCGATAAGAAATTTCCACATCACCAATTTATGCACATGCAATAAGTCCGTGCCAATGAATATGGGCCAGGCCAGACTGTTTATTATGATTGAGAAAGATAAACCTCGAAAGATGCGTCCGATACTGAGAATCAATTAACAAACTTCCTACACGCTGAAGTAGTGTGTTGGTTTGTGTAAAGGTTGCGTGTTGGTCGTTTAATCAGCACGCTAAGGTATGCACTCCCTTAGTGGGATTAATTCGGTTGATTAATTATGATTAATTCTTCGTGCTGGAAGGAGAAGGGAGCAATCATCCTACCAGCAGCGTTCATTTTCATCGCACCCCGTTTGTTGTTGCAATATGCAGTGATTGTGGGCAGAGTGTACCGGCTGAGCTGCTGTGAGGGTGTTTTTGATCATTAATTTAAAAATATCTTGATGATGAATAGGTTAAAGCTTCTTCTTTTGTTTTGCAGAAAACAAAGTAAATTTGCTTAATTCTCATTTATTATTATCAGTATTGCATTCGTGAAAAGAACCAACAATTCGCGAAATGTAATGATTGCAATGGGTTTCATTTAAACTCTGGTTCATTTAATGATGGTGCTTAATTTTTAATTTTAATATAATGCCTAGCAAGAATAAGAATAATATTTGTATCCTTTGCTTGGGAATGTTGGATGGAAGTTTTAGTGGTGTCAATTATTAAGATTATTCGAAAAGCGATACGATGAAACAGCCATCTTCGTCTTTGGGTGGATGGTAGGTGGAGTTGATATATCGGTATAAAAACCCAAACTTAAGGAACATTTTTCTATTATAAAAAGTTCAAAAGTACTCAACAAGCATTTATGAAGTGGGTTGCCATCCAGAAACTAAAAAAAAATGTAAAATGTTTATAGATCACTAGTTGTGAAAATTACTTAATTTTTGTTAGCTTCAACTCAATTCAAGCTCCAGTTGCTCAATAACGGCTAAGATAATCCTTAAACCATACACGGTTTTATTTTTAACAATGCCAAATTGGAAGGTAACTGTCAAAAAAGAAAGGCACATGACAAATCAGGCCAAAAGTTCGTTCATCAATCAGTAAGATTAGAAATTTCAAGAGTGATTTATTTTTAAACTCAGACAAAAAGGAGAAAACATCTCCACGAAACCATTAGTACTTTAAGTGAAACTAATTTTGTGGCAAATCTTCACCCCGCAAAGGTCACGGCAGGATAGTCCCTGGCAAGGTGAAAGAGTTTGTGACCCCAATTTTAGCAAACCAAGGACTTTTTTTTTTGGAAATTCTTGCAGTTAAGAAAATTCATCCCGCTGCGTGATTACGGATCCGAAATTAGGGCAAAACTCCGGTCCAATACCTTCCCATCATCGCATTTCACAATCTCCGGGAAGCTAATTTGACACTTTGGAATGCGTGATGAAAGACTGAAACTTTTCCAGCTAGAATGCTACAAACGGTTGAGCTAATGACAGAGCGTCTCATCCGGTGCGGTGGGTGGAAAAGTTTGTCCTCGACGGCGGCCAGAAGGAACGTTCGTTCAAAATAAAGTTTGAACTTTTTCCACGAAAAAACCACAACACTCGATGATGTCCTGTGCGCGGGTGGTGGGGTTATGCTCTCCCTGTTTCGGTCTTTCAGCTGCCAGCTCCGGGATGATGAGTCTTGGGATTTGTTTATTTCAGGGAGACATAAAACAATCCGCAGCACCCCCACCCCAGAAGCCAAAAAAGTTGAACATGCTTTCACATTAGCTGGAGCGGGATGAGAATTTAAGTCGGCAAATGCTTCACTGGATAGATTGGTGTGATGGAGCAAGTTGTTGAGTAACCACATTCAAAAAATGGTCCCAGTGTGCTGCTGGACACGATAGACGAGTGAACATTCCATGGTCGGTTTTGTCCGACAGACAGGCTGGAGATGCAAGCATTTCCATCACACAGGGAACTGGAAACAGACTACGACCGGAAGGTTTTCATTAGGCTAGCAATTAATATCGCATCCCATAAGACATGTCAGTCAAATTTCGCGAGTGTCCCGTACGGGAATGTTTTTCGCTCTGTGTGCTTACAAATTCGATTCTGCGGGCAGTATCTTGTCGTCCCTAATCGCTTTGAAAGCACTGTTCGCATGCTGTCGTTCCATTAAATTAACTTTAAAACTTTTGACAGTTGAATGTTTTCTTTTGTTTGGAAGGTTGTAGAAATGCTGTCCCCACTCTCGCACAGATCGGTATGGAAATGTTGTGAACTGTTGTCGGTGTGCATAGAAATTGAAAAGTTTTCAGCATCGGAAATGACATGCGGTATGTCGCGTGGGAAGAACGTAACGAACACCAGCTAACTAACCGAAAGTGAAGCAATACCGCATAGAACAAAAATCTGTGAACGAGTCTGGGTTCTTTCTGGTTACTAGTCAAACAGTTCTCCGTTTTAGCACGGAGTCAACAACGCTCGATAACAGACTTCGACAACGGTCGACTCGGATTGTTGCGCCGGAAGTCATTGTGAGGATGGAATCCACCGCATAATACGTGACCTTTCCGTTGAAGGTTGGAACGGCACCGGTTAGTTTAAGCTCGGTTCATTACAGGAAATGCGCGTCAATAAATGGATTAAATTTTGCATTCAAAAAAACGAAACGTTTCCTGCGTCTGGTTTGTGGGTGGATAGAATCATCCCAGTAGCCACATTCTAACCTAATTTCCGTGCAGGGACCTATTAATGACCCGAAGGTTTTTACCCCCCTTGCTTTGGTGGGAATTTAACATTCATTCAATTGCTGCTTTCCGTGGCAGCTTGAATTCAGTAGATGAGTCAGAACACTGGCGTGGACATAATTACAAGTTCATCCTGCAGGACATAGCGGTGCCGAACGGAACCGAAGAATCGCGTTTCCCGGAAAATCTACTGGCCAGCCACTTTGTTCGCGTGTAACGACGAATGGGATGCACTTTAATTTAATCAACGTTGCCATAAATGTTGATTTAGAAGCGTCTCCGTAGCTTCGCATCCTGTTTGTGCTGCTTATTGTGCAGTTGGTGTTTGCACGAAGGACCTTCGTCTTCTCTTGTGCCATGATGACATGATTCGATGGGAAAGTAATGAATGCATTGTATGTTTTGGTCTAAAGTTTGCTCAAGAATTTATATGAAAGTTTCATGCAGAAGAATTTCTTGGTAATGAATAAAAGTTTTTCGACAACACTGAACTGGTTTAGTAGGAGCAACAACTCAACAAGTGCATCATCTGGCTAAGCAAAACCATAACATTCTTGGAAGGAACGTTTTTGCTATTAATCCACCCTTGTGATGTTTCGTGTTTTGTCGCAACCAGTACCGAACCCTCTATGATCAGATAGTTTATTTGTTCTAGCAACTGTACACTCCTGTGAAGTACACTCCTCATTCCTACATTTTATTTTCTTGCCCAAACTCAACACTGCTCTCTCTTTTGTAAGTTACCATCTGCTTCAAGTGAATCCTTTTTCGATAGCTTCATTTGTCAGGGGTGAGCAATCCTTTGAGCATTGAATAAGCAGGAAACAACACATTACAATTTCCTAACTAGGAGTTAGAAAACTATAAATATTAGTTTTGTTTAAGTTGTAGCATGTCAACGAAACAGTGTGACCATCGTAATCGTGGGATAAATAAATAAACAAATAAACCATAAGCTAACAATACCCATCAAGCAACGACCTTTGCAAATGACATTATCACAAGAAACGTTCAAAGATTGCCAGTTCACATAATTAGTCGGATATGGAAAACAGTTGCTCATCCCTCCCTTTAGCAATATCTGCCACCGTGATCTGTTAGCGTTTGAGGATGGTTTTTGGGGTCGTGGGCTATGAAATATGGATCCTGCTGGTTGGGGTAACTAACTGTCCGATGGACACATTTCACCCAAGCTAATCCTTCCAAGAGTTGTTCTGTTGTTCGTCCCACTGTTCTGCGTCACCGGGCACAAGAAGTTTCAAGTGATACAATACGGGGCACTTGTTCCCAGTGTGACTCTTGCTGTACTTTGCCGTACTATGAAGCTTGTCTGAATGTTGCACCATCGCTTAAACAATGGATGATCTGGTTTTATGGAAAGGATGTTTTGCTTTCGCTCCAGATGAACGGTGAACGACACAATTAAGGGAACTGACTTTTTCAACCCAACGAACTTTAAAAGCGGAGAATTGTTGTTGTCTTACACCAATATTACAGCTATCTTTTTCTTATAGTGTTCTTCAATATTGGTATGGTTGATATGTTTGACGGGAGGCGGGTTGCCCATAGATTGTGGTAAAGTTTATATCCCCATTGGGCAGAAGGTTGGCCAATCAAAGTTGAATGTGTAAGCTTAAATAATGTTTGTAATATTTTTTATTATTGTCAGTTTCTTTTATTTAGCTGAAATGAATGAAATGAAAAGAAATAGGAAGTTGGCAGTCATTACGTTATGAATTATGAATGACGAGCAATGTTTGCTAGCAATAGCAACCAACAATTCATTAAATATTGCGATTTTTTTCTCTTTTCGGTTACGCTGAGCGTTCATATAAAAAAGCGCTTCCGGTAAAGGCCTATTGCACGCTAAGCTTGAGATTTTAAATAACCGGAAGGGGGAAGGCAGCATAAATTTCACATTAAATTTTGCTACTATGAACCAAAAAACCAACTTCGTTGAGCTTGTCCACAAGATTTTACCCGGCGGCCAACGGAAAGAGGATTAGGCAACCCTTTTGCTAAGCGTGAAAAAGTGTTAAAGCTTTGGCTAAGGCTCCCGCATGCCTAACGGAAGTGGGTCGTAAACCTACGCACGGGTGCGGGTTGTGAACCGTGTTTGATTTCTTTCTTTTTTTAATATGTCCCGATACAAAGTGTGCAGAAAAATGTTGTTTACGATACAAAGATTGTGTGCGTGGGTAAATTTGAAGAAGTTGTGTGTGAATGCTGGTCTAATTTAATATGAAAAAGTCTCGCAAAACGCATGGTTTATTATGCATCGTTTATTGTGATTGAACATTGATGTCGGCTTCGTTTTTTAGTCAATTGTGTATTCCTTATAACGGGCTCGATGATTGCTTGAGTGATTGAATTCCTCAATTTTTTTGGTTTTTTTCTGTTTTCTAAATGCGTATACGCGTATCAGCATACGACTTACCCGCCAATAATAATATATTTAGGGACGTATGTAGTTTGTAGGTACTTTTCAAGTGTACAATCCAAAAACATGTCTATACATGTTTTCTCTATCTTTCTCCTCTACTTTAAGTAAAAAATACAACTGATCTTCGGTTTTAACTTTTTTAGAAATTGTGACAATGGTATGCTACTTTGTTGTTATTTATTTTCCCATAATTTCATCATTTCCCGTCGCTTCTTTGTACACTGACGAGTGGCCTTCTTTCATGACACAACAAAAAAATCAAAAGCAAAGCGGAAATACACGACATGCAATCTTCCATTTCAAGCTCTCGAGAATCGTACACTCCAATTGTGAGTGAATAAATTTACAACTAATCGCACATTTTTGAACGAACCGTAGAAACCCTTTCGTTCCCAACCAGCAATGTGGACGTGCATTGTTGAAACTTACAGGAAAATATAACACAACAATGAGCCCATTGTTAGCTCCAGTTCGACCCGATATTATGATATCGATGGAATTATGAAAAATTGCAGCTAATCCGACTTTTTATGCAGCAGAATAAGAAACCTTCAATGTTATAATAGTATTATGTTCGATTTTACCGTCTTTGATAATAAATGGTAATTTAGCTAAATGGTTTTACTACCAGTTAAAGTTTTTTGTTTTATTTTCTATCTTACTGCTTATGTTTTGTGTGGTATTTTACGTTCATTTACAGTTTTCATCTACCAAATGGGAGCAAAGGTCAGTATTATGTAAATTTTCAGACTTGAAGTGTGTACATAAGAATATTTCTCGATACAAATCTCGGTGAAATGGGTTGATAATACTCACAAAAATTATATTTTGAAAAGTTTTATAAATAATCTAACACAGTCAATAGAAAAGTTATCAATAATTAGGCTTTTTTACACACCTAACGGGTCAGTCTAAAAATCCAATGAAGCACAGCTAGTGCATAGTGGTGATTCGTTAATGAATTATTTCTCGCTTTATTTATGACTCGGATTTATGACGGTCGGATGAAGCAAGAGCGAAACTACTTTACTGTAAAACTGCTAGAAACTATATTCAGGCCATACTTGTGTCATATTGGTTGCCTAACAGCGGGTCCCACATTCTCAATCGTAGACAACATTGCTTTCGGTTATGTAAAAATATTCTTCATCAAACTGATATGAAGTGTGTGGGACTGTTGTACGATATTTTATTCTTTCTAGTCTTTAGTTTGTTGCCGCTTAATGTTAGCATTTGGTTCCGTTTGCAACGGTCTGCTGGGAAGGATGTGAGGAATCATCAAGTGAATGGTTTTTACTCGCAGCACGGGCACGGTCTCGCCATTCGAAGGTCCTTCTGCGGGAGTGTTCCCGCTACACCGTTTATGGAAGTTTTATTGGCACAAAATTTCACGCACCAATTGCCATAATGTGCTGTGTGATGTAATTTTATGAGGTTTGAGTGTTTTGTTGCTGTAGTGGATGCTTTTGCTCGAGTACGAAGCTCGAACCCGTTTCGGTGATTATAGCTGAATGGTTTACTTAAATTGCTTTTTCCTGGGAATTATATTCCACAGTCTATCTTCGTATTCTTTGCATAATTTGAAATATAGAATTATGGGTTTGTTGAAAAATGTGTAAATAGACTCGGAAAATCGTTTGCGCGATAGTCTGTTTTGCGCGAGGTTAGCTGAAAAGTGTATGCTCATCAAACAATTTGTGCGATTGCCGAAACGATAGATTAAATTTATCCAGACGTACCTGACCAAAGCACAGAACGTGCGAGGCGTTTGTGGTGGGTTGAGGAATGGAGGAGCTATAAAATCGAGAAAGAACCCAATCAATCGGAAATGCATCCAAGTGTGTTAACGATGCTTGTATCTTCTCGCACCGAGTGTGCTGTGCTTTCTGCTTCGGTACCGTTTTAGGACCGTTCTGTGTGACCATCGAATGCGTGTCCGTTTTGGTCCAGCCCTATTACAACCCGTAGCTATAGCAATGGTTCGAAAACCGGTTCCAAGGTACGAAGGATTCGATCCAATTTCATTTAATGGGTTCGAGTAAAGGGATCCCACGATGAGGATCATCGAGTGGCGATTCGCGCTGAATTTAATGAGCAACCACCGTGGGCTAAGCATGACTGAGGCTTTCCTCTTACTGCTGGAAATTAATCAATGGCTTGATGCTATACTAGTCTGCTGAGTTATAAGAGTGCGAGATGAGATAGGCAGGAGGAGAGTTCCAGGAACGCTGAGTATATACTAACAAAGTTCCTCAAGTAGGACGTACGATATTTTGTCAATATACTCGTCCATACGTAAAAGTATAAGTATGTTTTCAATAAGCAATGCATACACGAAAGAGTTTTATCGATCTCCGTTCCCCGATAAACTGTGACCATGAAAGGCGACTATGGTTTGAAATACCAGAAACACGAATCAGATGCATATGAGTAAAAAACGTGCAGGACTATTTCTTTTGCCCACGTATTCTAGTTGGCGTAAGCAAGAGAAGCATAAAAAAAACTCGACACTCGACGATCAAACAGTGTAACGGATATCCGCGTTGGATGGCAGTGTGTTTTGAATTTGCGATAGCTCCTGCTGTTCGCAGATCAAAGGAGACAGACCTATAGCGTCTGTTGAACGATAAAGTAATACGATTCCATACCATCGTACATGTTTGATAATCTTTGCGGGCTACGGATGGAAGTGAATTTCTGTACTTTTTCTTAGCAAGTAAGTTTTGATGTCGAAATTTCTATTTGTATAACTTTTCTTAATGTTTGAAGATTTTTTGCCGTCACGAATGAATGTTTCTTTTGCTACTAAGTGCAATCGATTCTGTGAGGGTTAAAAGTGATTACTCAAAGTCGTCTTGTCAAAACAGCACCCTCAGTACATCAGGATATTTTTTGATCTTCTCTATGTTTGGTTTAAAATTGGTGGTCCTTCATGTTTGCAGTAATTTTATTGTAGCATCCTGTTTGTTTACAGTGTAAATATTGAGAATATACGAATTTTGATAAGTTTTGAAACAAACTAACTCCTGTGAATCCTATCCTAACGGAGCATAATAAGTATTTAGCCCATTGAACTAGTTTTCTTCTGGGATTCTCTTTTTAATTAAATTACGAAACCAGCATAACGGTATAAAAAAGGAGTCCATGGTTCGATTTCCATCCGGACTATTCCCCTGTAAAAAAAAACTTTTATAAGGCTATATAAGATTGGGATAACCGTGCAGATCGTTTACGCCAAAAATAAAAAGTTTACGCACCTGTCCCTCAAATACGAGTCAGCAGGTTCGTGTTTTTTATAGAAGCTGAGTATATGGTTTTATTTGGTCTATTCGTTGCGTTTTTTAAATATATAATTTTTAATTTATCTGTTTTAAATTGTGCTGCGTTAATCTATTGTTTATCATAGTTTCAAATTTGTATATTTATAAAAAGATGTAGATGAATCAATGATAAACATTTGCTTTATTTTGTTTTGTCAGAAAAGAGCAAGAAATAATTTGAAATTGTTTTAAATTGATCCTATATTCCTATATTTTTAAATATACGCGGTTTGTGTTACTTTTATGTAACGCTGATGCCTATGAAAAAAATTCACTGTAGCTCAAAAATGCTGTCTTATAGCTAACAAAGCTATAATGATTATTGTTCAATAATTTGTTTTATCGGATTTTAGTACATCTTAGATATTTGTAACCCATTAACGATTTCATGGTTTCTATTCAATCATCCGTAAATGCAAATATTTAAAACAGATTCACGCTAGTACCGCGGTTGCTTCTTAGTCGTGGGAATTTGATATAAACAACAAAGCACAATAAGCCCTTTACTCTCTTCTACGGTATTACAATTGACATGTAACGAACTGAAGCATGCAACCACACACTGGCTTTGGTATCACTACAACTCTAGAGTGTGTAGCGCTATGTAACTAGACATGTACTACAGCTTATCGGCCGTTTTGAGGTAAAGTTCAACCAAATAGACCTGTAAAGCTTTGGAGATGGGTTCCCTTTTTAAGGGGTTCTTTTTTCATCCCCGTCTTCCAACAGCTCCCAATGAGTTGGTCCGACTAGTGTGTCAATTTTTGCCCCATATGAAGTGTGCCAAGTGTGTTTATCTTGTTGCAGCTGTGTTGAAATAAAGCGTATTTTACAACGAACTCTAGGCCACGCTATAACATTGGCCAAGGGAGGGAAGAAACACGATGTACTATATTTGCTTCGTGTGTATTTGTTTACATGCAATGTTTGTTTTGCAACGTGAGAGGGAGCCTCTACGGAGCAGCTGGTGAGCTGCATGCATTCCATGAATACCCTGTAGCTCTTCCAAAGATAGGCGACCAATAGAAATACACTCAACAACACAGAAACGAACGACGAGGCGGAGAATTGTTTATTTTTTTTATTTTCTCTTAGGTGTACTTATTGCGCGTGCTATGGCGTAGTCTTTGAATCATCCGCTGCTGCAACATCCCTAAAGGACTTGGGTGCTTGGGCCCGTGGCTTCTCGAGTAATGAAAGGCATTCGCAATGGTTGTGTGCGGAATTTCTATGGGTTTTTATTCTTTTTGTGTTTATCTTTGTCTCTCTTACAATAATGCAATGGTCTGTTACTGCCAGTGCAGTGGCGACCAGAGGCTGGAGTAAGGTTTTATGAATATTTCGCAGTTTTTTTTTTACTCCATCTATATCTGATTTTGCTTGACCTAAGCAGAAATAATGCTACCAACGTTGCAAGGTGCGGAGGCCCATTATTGCGGATACTGTTTGTCCATTAAATTGTTACGCCTGGCGAACGAATACAACGGAAGCTCGTCTAGAGGCGTTTATTCACCTTTGCCGTACGGTGGAGGGGAGCAATAAGTGCGAAAACAAAACAAAGAAAAATTAAGCTGTAAAAATAAATGCCGAGCATAATTTTCTATTTATGGATCTCTATCAGAGTGAATAGATTTTTTGTTTATTAATTTATGGGACAGGTATTGCTCACTATATTCGCCCACTTTCATGGAAAAAAGGTATACACTGCCGAATAAAAAATTAACGTGCGAACGGTTCAAGAGAGATTTCAGATCAGTGAACAATTCTTTGAACATTAAATTGAGACCTTCATAATTTAATTACGCATCGTACCGTACCAGCTCTCAAGTTGTTTATTAAAGATTAACAACCAACAATGGATGGAAAGCATGAATATGAATGTCCGTTTAGCATGAGAGGTAATATTTATTTTACTATGTTGTACTAGTGATACGATGGTAGAAAAAGGCACAAGCGGTAGTGTGAGTAATTATACTTACATGAAAGGCAACTAAGCTGTAGCCTTCATTGTGAAGAAAAAGGCAGGCCGTATAATAGCCTCCTTGGCGTGGATAGAACAGCACTCCGTGTGAGATGGCCACCGGTATGGCCGTCGTTAGGATGACAAACCACGTTAGGCAAATAGCACTGCGAAATATTAAAGAAAGAAAGAGAGATACATAGAGAGAGAGAGAGTGAGAGAGAGGGAGACAGACAGAGAGAGAGAGAGAGAAAGATAAGACGATTGAGCTAAGCGTCGAGTGATAAACTGATCTGAATCAAAACGGATTGTCATCACATGATTGGTTCAGGTTCCACGCAGGGGTGTATCGTCC
>KB686402.1:0-14493 GCA_000349165.1 Anopheles christyi
TTAAAGCATATTTGAAGATTTTATCAAACAGTACATTAAATATGTATGTAAATATGTAAACTGAATTTGTAAATTGCAAATTTGATTTGCAAAAGCCTTTTTTTCATTCATTTTACAGAGGCTTTGGAGCTAATCGATGACATTCGCTGGATGGATGAAAATCAGCAGAAGGTCCAAATTCTATTTACCCCCAACATTGAAATAAGGTTATGAATAAACATTATATTTTAATACCATATCAATTTCTAGCATGCGAGGCATGGCCGCATATCTCGCCGTATAAATTCATCACGAAAAACTCCCAGAATGCAATTGGTGACATCCAACTTGCAACGAAGCACGGGTGCAACGAAGCTGCCTGCAACCTTGGGGCAAAAGTGCGTGAGAGTTCACGAACAACATCACCTTCCGTCCCTTCGGGTCATTCCCACCGATCAACGCTTACAACAGATCAGTTGATCGCCACTCGGCACGCATCGACCACTTGACGCATTTGAGCACACTGGCGACCGAAATGTTGCCAATTTACTAACTACTCCCGGCACTGCTGTTTACCCCATGAGGCAGTAGCTAGTAACGCAGACAACTGACTGGCGTGCCGTGGGAATTGTTCTCACCAATCAACGACGCACTGGCACGGTGCTGTTGTGCACTCGATCGATTCCAAATTCGATCGCACCTGATCGCACTGAGCAGGGGGAGGAGGTTGGTGGGTGTTACGAAAAAGAATGCAAATGATGAGCACGCGAGAGATGGGTGGATGCAGGGGGGATGGCTCCCCCTACCAGGGATGAGGGGAGCGAGGGAAAACAATCTACAACTCGATTGCGCTCTATAATTACGTTTTCTTCATGATTTCGCTCCGGGAGCGCTCTGGCAAACACAGGCGGCAGGTTCCGGGTAGGTGTTGTGATAGTAGTACACTGCTGCCCCGAATGTGTGGGGAGGCAGCAGGGAACCGGCGGGTACGGTCGTTCCTAATCTCACACTGACGAGCCACTTGCCACCGTGCCGCGTTTAGCGATTCGTCGCTATTAGCAGAAGGTAACGATGATGACGATATATATTTGGTACCCTCGGGAACTGTCACGAGCTCGCGCTGGTGATGGAGGACGAGCGTGCGACAGCCTATGCACGCGCCACACAACCACTTGAACCTAGCCGGATGTGCACCGGGGCGCAATGCTTAAGCTCGAAACACTACAAACACATGCCAACACAGCCTGGTGGGTGCTGTAGGTGGCTGACAATCCGCGACTCTTCCTGTCCTCTTACTCACTTGACAAACTCACTGCAATCTTCTGTGCACTTGCACTTACGTCCTTTGTGTGTCAAAAAGCACAACGCACAACGAGTCACCAGCAGAATTCGAGCAAACTTATACGACCGAAAGCAATCAACTCCATCTTACGCACGCATTTCGTTTCACTCAAATTTTAATCTGTTGCCGGTACGTTATCCTCGCGCAACAACGCATAAGCGCAACCGCCAAGCGTCGGAATGCTCCTGCTACTAGTAGCAGCAATTTCGCAGGACGATTTCGACTTCTGTGTAAGCCAACGGTGTGTTCTGAGCGCTTCACCGAACCCGACGACGAATTGCAAGCGACTATTGGGCATCGCCGACACGGTACCCTTATTTATAAACTAGAACCAAACACCCGCGTCCAACTAATTGGTGATGTTTTATTGTTCTTAACCCTTCCCTCCCTGCGTTTTAAATGCGACTGTAGCTCCCCCCCCCCCCACATAAGCCAGCCCATCCTATCCGCACCTACTCCCTACCCCTCTTTCTACTTCACGTGAGTTTTCCCTCCTTCTAGCCGAACACACCGGACTCACGCCGCTATCGGTCGTGCGCCGTCGATCGATTCGTTTCGAGCCAAACGCGCTCCCGCTGGAAGTTGAAACTGCTGGGATTCGATCTCAGCTTTGGACCGAGGAAGTCGGGCCCAGGTTCTTCAACGTCCCCCCACCCCCTTTCCCCATTCTAACGAGGATAAGTGCACAGTAGTGAGCGTACGCACATCTCCGGAATTGCGGCGTGCCTTCATCGCTGGTGGCGCAACAACTTCTATACATTTGTGCAAAGCTATCTTCTTCTATCCCATTGGGATGCGTTGGTAGAGCATGGTTTTGAGGGTATAGGAGGATTTATGTCACGACGAAACGAAAATCGAAAGACATAATCAGAGTGCACACCGAGTGCACACCGAGTCCAGCAACCCCATGGACTGGTTCGGCTTTCCCAGCAACAAAGTCTACTAAATATGGTCATCGTAGCTCATGAATAAATATATGTTACTGCAGTTACTGCGATCGCACACACAGGGACACTGCCATCGACCAAGGCGACCGTAGTCTGCTGCATCTTGGTAGCAGACCGCTTGGAACCGGTGCATTGCTGAGCCGGATTGAGAGCCGACGCTCCCGCTACCAGTGCCTAATCAAAGCAAGCTTTTTTTGTTGTTGAATTTGCAATTTGTGACAACTTCAGATCACGTTGTAACGAAACAAAAAATCACACACACACACACACTTCACGCTAAACCGCAGTGAAAGTGAACGTGCGATCACCCAAAGAGCATTTAGCAAGGCCTTCCAGCAATGGCTAATCAGTTGTTGTAGGCGACCATTCGTTCGCATTGCATCAATTCAATTTCATATCGTGGTCGGAACTTCGATAAGGGTGGCGCACCCGTTTGCTGTTCTTTTCCACACCCCCATTAGATTGCTCACCCTTGAACGGCATGCGTTTTAAATCGATTTAAAACGCCCTCAAACAAGAGCCCATTGATTAATCGATCATAATTGTTCGATGTGTGTTTAGCGTGTGCCGATTGAGTGTTAGCCAATTATGATGTATCTCTTCCTCACCGAGCACAGAACGATTGATGAGCAAATCAATCGCCACACCGATGATCGGTCTTAATTGGACGTTGATAGTACTAGCAATCGATCGTAGCGAAGGATTGAGTGTTCAGAACGATATTATAATAACAATTTAATCACGCCGATAGCAGAATACATGTTTTGTATTTCATATGAACGGGGGTAATACGAGCACGCCAGCTGTAGTTGCATCTGCAAGAACAACACAAAGCGTGTACCAGGGCCCAAACAACAGCGACAAAAAGGGGTTGATGGGGTTTTTTTTGTTTCGTTTTGTTTTGCCTCCAAATGGTGTCACACACTAAACCGCACAGACGCTAGCACGTACGTCCAATTGGCCGCAAAGGCCGCCCGCTGCGTTTATGTGCATTCTTGTGTGGCACATGCAGCGCCAGGCGAGCTCGGAGGGTAAATCACGGAGTCAAGATCGAAATCATTGCTTTCGCTCCCTGGCCAGATTCCTACGCCCCCTCCAGTGAGGGGTAGCGAGGAAGTGAAGGTAGGAAATGCGAGATGCACCGTGAGATGCAAATTACGGGGCGGACAAAACCATGATATGTGTAGTATGCGTTTCATATCAACTGTTTCAAAGCACCATTGCATTTGCGTTGGGCAGGAAGTGGCATTCCAACAGAAGTTTTGCTTATCACTACTTAAAAATACGGATAAAATTTGGTACGATACAAAATGGGTGTAAATTATTTGCAATAGTAAAAAGTCGGGAACTAAGCTAAAAAATTTCAGCCTAATACTGGAACGATTTAAAACAATATCCAGGCACCATTGTCCAAATGTTACCTACAAACACACACATAAGAAAAGGGTAACACCTTTCATACAACACGTGACACCGTTGTTTTGTTTGTCGGTCAAGTTTCGCGGGGGACTTGTGGTCACATTTTCTAATTTTCTTCAATTTCGTACCCATTTCCGACACCAACCGGAGTAGAACAAATCCACACACAAACTCGATCGTCGTCACTGTTTGTTTCGCTACTGTTTCGCCTCTCTCAAACACAAGTAAGCGCAACACACTGGTATGCAAATGACGAAGATGACAAATAATAATAATGATGTTGATGGCAACCTCTACTACGGTGTAGTTCAAAGAAGAAAGTGTAACTAACCTGTACCCTTTTTCGGATCACTTCCGTCACTTGAGTTACTTCACTGATCCACAATTGTCTCCAGGGACACCAAGGGATAGGATTATAGAAGAGGCGCTTTTCTCTCTCACGCACACACACATACAGACGTACACATTCACTGGGTCTTGGATAGTCAACCAAAACGGTTCGTTTATTCGCACACTATATACAAAAAGCTTCGTACGGTGGAGAGAAACTGTTCGGAAGAGGGATAAAAAAAGAAAGATGCTGTAATAGGACGGGCAAGACAAAGCAGAACGTTTGCGTTTGAACACAATGGGAACTAATGATACACTTCGGACTTATGCTTTCGATCACTGTCTCATAACATTGCATAAACAAATATTTGTTCGGAACATTTCATAAAAAAATGTTTGTTTCCCATAGTAGGCCTTTGGAATAGTGGCGGAAAAAAAAACACACACACACACACACTTTATGCTACTGAAATTGCGAGCGACGGCATTAATCCTATCACAGCTTTTAAAACAATGTACACTCTAAAGGGCAAACACGATTGCACACAACCCTTCAATAGTGGTGCCTCGCATCTCAAAAGGACGAAACAGCCGGAAGCAAAAAAAAATAAGATGCCCACCCTCATTAACATACGAATGTCTGGGTAACGTGACCAAACGCGCGATTACCACACACGGCCAGCGAGTGTAACGGCGGCCGCCTTCGGAAGACTTCTAAAAGTCGTCTTCATATGGTGACACGCTTTTATACCGCGTGTGTGATCTACCGTTCACCTCCTCCTCCCACCAACCATATCGTGTCAATAGGTAGAGCTAACAATGTTTCCGATTACACTACCTATAATACGCACACCTAGACGCTCGATGTCGCGCAGAACGGTTCGGTAAAACACGGCTGCAAAGTACAATCACGATCGTCTTTGGGCAAGGAAGAAGCGTGTACTAGTCCGCTACCCATACAGTGACCTGGAACCTCGGTCAGATAATGGCCAGCCGGGATCGGATGTGTAAGCGAGAGTGATAGAGACACAATGAGGGGCTTTAGGGCAAATGTGTAAGTACCATTAGTAGTGCACCGTGTATAACGTTATATCGGGCTGTGTGAGCGTTTGGTAGGTGTGTGTGTGTGTTGGCAGGATGATTGTGTCAGGTTGGACAGATCGATCGGTTGCATTCCGCAAGGAACTATCGTCGTTGGCCGATCGGATTTTCCCGTACGAGATAAGCACTAACAGACAGATAACACGGATGGTAATATCACAGCATTATTTTATTTCATAACCCCTTAGTAATGACCATCAATTGAAGGTACATTTAGAGCGGCATATCGATAGCATTTTACCTATAATCAAAGCCTACCAATTATCAATATGTATCATTTATCTGTAGGTCGAAATGCAACAACACCAACAAAAAACAAACATACGACTATTTGAACGCTCCTGCTCCTAAGGTAAAGAGCAGAAGGAGAAACAAATCTCGGTTACTATTTTAAACCAATTATTACAACCGTGTGAAAACGAGCTGTAAAAAAAGAGCTGCTAATTATTTCTAGTATCAACCAGCACGTGGTTCAGACCTGACTGTGATTCCGTTTGCCCGATGCCGCCGCTCGCCAACTCTATCGTTGTTTGGCCCACCACCTAAGGTATAGGCTTCCCTAACTGGATGATAATATTTCAGCACCATAACGACCATCAATCCCGTTTTGCTTTTGGACGCTTTGACGCTCTCCGATGTACGTGCTAAATTCGATAGCAAGCACCAGCAAAAAGCAAACAGCGTACGCCCCAATAACTATCGTCAAATCAAACTCAAACTCAACTAATACAGAAGGTGAAGTGTGATAGACGATCTATGTGTGCTGCAATGCTTTTGCTGCTTACATTTGCTAAACTGTGCTTATTTTCCATCATCTTTATGACAAGAAATGATTGTACACAAGTTTCGTGATGGTTTCGTATTGTGTTTCTTTATGCAATAATCACACCACTGCAAGGCCCTTTTCACCACCAAAGGTTATGAACGTTTCTGTTTGAAGGTTATTTGACATCACATTGCGGCAGTGGCAGTTGTTAATGAAAAGTACAATTTTCCGATAAACCCATTTTTCAACTAGCGCTCAATCAATGTCGCTGCCTACCTTCAGGAACAAAAAAACACACACACACACACATTCTTCTGTACAGCAACTATCACATCGTTTAATGGGCCATCGCAAAATTACTTCATGCCCAAGGTAGACAAGAACCAGAGAACGCTGATTAGCGCCACGTTTGATGGGTGCCACGCGTAAATAGATGAAAACGTACTTCAACCCTGTACAGCGCTTCATTGCATGGGGAAAGTAGGGGAAAGTTAATTAATGTACAACAACCACTCGTTGAATGTACTTCACTGTTCAAGAGCATGCTATTGAATGCAAAGGTACTCGGATTATCGTCCCTCGCGAGGTAGTAAGCCACCTGGATCGTAGTACCGTACGGTAGTCTACCGGGATCATGACGCAAAACTGCACCATCCTCTTCCAGACTAACCAAGAAAGCTAAAACATCACTAAACAATGGGACCCACTTCAATAAAGTAAATGCATGAGGCGTTTAGGATACCTTCGTTCCGTACGGTATGTGCATAAATCGTGTCTGGAACATAACTAATGACAGCGCTGGGCGGTTGCGTGTCTAGGTCAGACATATTTACTAGCCGCTTGGTATATAAAGTGCGGCGCATTTCAAACAGCTTTGTTATAGTGCTCTTTGTTTCGTTAATACTGTACTTTAGATAAGCTTGGTATATTAGTGTTAGATTTGGGCTGGACCCGTGGTACAGCCGTCAAGTCTTACGATCTGACCACATGCCCGTTTTGGATTCAAATCTCATTCAGGGCTCTGACCATCCTGCTATGGGTAAGCTCATTACTCACCGATAGCCAAGCTCCTCATTATGGGCCTTGACTGCCTACGGTTGTTGAGTCATCGAGGAAAATTAGTGGTAAAAAGCTAAGGAAACTGTCGAATATTTGAACCATTCGAAAATGAAGGTACAAATTACTTCCATTGGGCATACATCTTCCAACAGTATCCGATTCCAAAATCAATGCTTATTTTCCTTAACATAAAGAACCTCTTATCAACTAACAGCAGTAACTAGGGAAGTTAGGGAAGATATGATTATTTGATAATTATAGAACTACTAGCTGACATTCAATACGCAGATTGCACAATACCTAGGAGATCTTCTCATGCTTATCAACTAGATTGTGGCATTCCACCTATTTTTACAGGATGTTTGTCCCACTTAAGCAACTGCGCATAGAGGCTCCGTTCTATTTGTAATCGAACTTCAACTTCACCACAAAAATCGACACTAGGCAAATGATGGATCTTGCATTATCGATCTTCCACAAGAGTGATTAATTTCAGATTCCTGGACCCACCTTGATTGACATCCAATTTGCGTACGCAAAAATAACACCCGACTAACGTCATTACCAAATACTTATGCACTAAGATAAAACAGTAGGGCTGCGATAGAAATATCTTCCGGTGAATGTTCAATGCAAATCGGTTCTTCTGGCCTATGTGTGTGTTTACGGACGAGAGTGATAAGCATCAATAACTGTCACAACAGAAAGATCAATTGCGCAGGCCTATCGAATGGCAGACGAACGAACGAAAGGGCAAAATTCAAGTTAAAATAATAATTGATGACACAATTTATCTCCCTTGGCGCTAAGTATTTAGTAGCACATATGTCCATTAAGTTTCAAATTTTGATGCATTGCGGTAAGTTTGAAAATTAGGCAACTCATGACGGATATGATCGAGCGTAAATTATATAGCGGTACTTACTCATTTGCTTCCGGAGATATAAATTTCCCATGAATGGATTATATGGCATCGGTTTCCAGTCTGGTCCCATGGCCAGTGATTCGTCTGAATCGTACAGAAAGGACTGAAATTTGTTCAAGCTCGATGTTAACGCATATTATCTTGTAACATTGACGTTCATTTCAAGGTTCAAGGTGAGTTTCAAGGTTATTAGTAACAAAGAAGTACACACTTACATTCAGTTAAGAGACCGCTTAAATGTAAAGATGCGTTTAAGTTTTTCCAACATTACTTTCTTTCGTGTTACGGCACGACTGCACGCAGTCAACAAACAAACACATGTACAATGGCGCACCTATTATGCATGTATATATATATTTTCTTCGTGGTATTTAAATTCATCTACGAGTGGAAAGTGGAAAAATATTTCTTTTCATGCGAAGTTTCGCTTACCCTAGTTGCACAAATGCTACTTCCTGCAGAACTAGTTATTTCCAAGCCGGCGCCTAGACAAATTCACTATCTCTCACTATATCATGACTTATGTTACCATGTTGGTTTTTCTTCATTTCTACCAACCCAAAACGAAATAACATAAAGAAAACTTCGTTATGTAACTAAAACAAACTTGCGTGCTTCGGAGATATCCGGAGACACAACCAGCACAGAAATCATAGACTGCTACCGATGCAGACCGTTACACATATGGACTTCGCTCCTAATCCGTTGTCTTTTACCTAACTTTAGTTTCGATTTTCCGTACAGAATTAAGTGCTCTCAGTCACGATGTTTTGCAACGATACTTTCCATTCAATTTCGCACTATCATACACTAAACGTTCTAGTTCGCTGTAGTTGCCATACACGATTTTCTTTTGGCTTCACTTTTTGGGTTACATTGTTTTACAGACATAACATCGCGATGCTCCCTGACATTCCCATGCTCCCGTCTTCGTAAGTACATCGCGCACGGATGCTCGTCCTAGGATAAATATAGTACACGGTACATTTTCGTGCAACTCATCGACTTGCCGGCTCTATAGCGCACGGGTACATACTTTCAGCAGTATCAACAGGCGCGATCCTACACGGGTACCGTTTCCGCTTCCCAGCGAACCGGCGGAGAAATAGGCACGCTCTTTGTACGCTCAGGTGTAGATTATCTGAGTGAAGGGATTGACTACTCAAATAGCTACAAAGATTGCTTTGAGAAACACTAGCACGTTTAGCAAACTTACTCCAATCCAGTGCAGTGGGTTGGGGTTTGAGTTTTGCCCAAGTCTTGCTCCGTCATGGTACAGTCGTCGGGGTTTCGGGACACAACTCGAGAGTCACCGAAAATAATATAATAGGGTAATAGTAATTTACACAGTCGCAAACAACAATCTCACCCAACTTTAACAAATCTTACTAGCATATAACAAATTTCTCGTTCTGTGTCGTGTTCTGCGTAAGTTTAAAACAAAATGCCACACGATTATTAGCACAATCCCTGGTAAACTCTAGGGGACAATTTTAATCATATAGTACAGTAAATATATGGAACAAGAATCAATTGAAGGGATCAAAGTGAAGTTGAGGAAATGGTTTTCGAAGCCCGAGCCACAGCTAGCACGACATCCAACAGTCGAACGATAAACTCCTATCGCATTGGCAATGGTACGGGTGGTGATGATGGGCTTGATGCATGGGCGGATGCTGTGATGGTGCTGTACGTGTGGGAGTAGTACAGTACAACGACGTACACCGTGGGTTATGGCTTTGGCAGCAGTGGGACACTGCTGGGATCCGACTCTCGGTCCCCAGCGACAACCGGTTCATTGACGTAGCTAGTCGATGCTCCTGCAAAAAAAAAACCGGAACAACAAAACGAGGAAGTTTTGGATGGGTGGGGAGGGAGGGGTCACAAGAGGTAGGATCATGAATTAGTGTACTGATGGCTTCGTTTGCCGTATATGCTGTAGTTTAGCGGGTAACGAGAACTACACAAAAGGATATTTGGATATTAACTACCTATGTTAATTTCGTTGGCAGCAGCGGCACTGGAAGAATTGTCGTGCTCTAATACTATATGGTTGCGAGTCACAGAGAAATTCGTATTGTTAATAGAATCCTTTAATGAGAAGAAGACAAAAAACATCAAAATGCAACGGTTAACTTTTACAACGAAAAACATTTAACCGACTAAATCGACGATCAAACCCAGGAAATACACGGTTCATTAGTGTTACACTTACAGATAACATTCACGGCTACAGTAAGGAAACTTTAGACGTATCATTTGCATCATGTTAACACGACAAGGCTAACAACAGAAAAGAAAAGCTTTTTTAAGCTCCAAACTTACATTTAAGGCCGTGATCGGTGAAGCTACATCGCTTGACGATTTGCTAGCCTTCGTACCGGAATTGACAGTCAAGTTCGTAGCATCGGGTGTGATACTGTTCTGGTCAGCTTTGTCCAGTGAATGCATCAACTAGAAGAAAACAATCATCACATTGCTTACATGAGAGGAATTCTACTACTGCCTGCGTGCCGTTTTCATACCTGTTCCATCTCCGGATCGATCGGATCCATTGACTGGTCACCCAGCTTCTGCTTGCGCTCCATCAATGTGGCACGTTTTGCAGCCAAATAGAGATTACGGTGGATCTGCAAATACAGTACGTCCGTGATCGCTTTCACCGTATAGTCGGGATTGAAGACATGTTTGGTGCTGGCATCTCGATTGATGGACTCAAGCGAACCCAAAATTTGCTGCGGCGTATTGATCGACGCATCTGCCACCGTGAACCAAACAAAATTTTGCATTACATCGAGCGGAAACAGCAACATACTTCAAATTGGCATAATAAACGTTTGCCTTACCGCAGCTAGCACTTTGCTGCACAATCGCCTGCAATCCGAAGTAAGTGAATGGACCGCTCTCGAATAGAAGATTCTCCTTGCCAACGGTCACCTCCACACGGCCCTCGAGAATCAACACGAAATAGTCGATCGGAGTGCCCTGCTCGATGATTACACGATCATTGTTAGTTTTGCTCTTGATCTTGATATGATGGAAAATGTTTTGACACAGCAAACGACGCAGGATCGTTTCCGAGATGCAGCTGGATCTAAAGGCCGTTACACCTGTAAGCAGGAAAAACAATCGTATGCATTATATTTCCTTTGCATTTCATTGTGTTGATGACTAGCAATGCTTATAAGATTTACAACTTACCAGTCGATATGTATTGGTACGTAGCGAACATAAGCTGCGGCCCAATACGGATACGCTGCACCTCTGTACTTTTGTCTGAACGATGCCCAAACATTGGCACACCTTGGCGTTTGATACGCTTGCGTGGTACTTTACTCTGGTTGTCGGTGAAGACGTCCGTTTCGTCAACTATTTCTGCCTGTATCAGCTCCTCAATCACGTCCTCCAGCGTGATGAGGCCAAGCGTGTAGTAGTACGGATCACCCTCGCCCTCCGAATTTACGTTCTGTATGAACGCCATGTGCCCAAACTCACCAGTTTTAAACTCTTTAAACATTACGTCCAACGTCTGATCGAAGAAGACGAAGTGTAGCCTATTGCCGTAAAACTCACAAATCTGGCGTATCGGTGTGTTATCATCCGGGTCAACGAATGCCAAGTCCTTGATGTGCAGGATGGATTTAATATTTGTACGTTCCCCTTCGTACACCGGAATGCGCGAGTAGCCTGCAATTGCGAAATGAATCATGATACCATTCATCAACATGATGCTATTGAACCGTACCTGTCTGCATAATTTCGGAGATGGTTTCGAAATCCATCACAGCATCCATCGGAAGCATGTACGCATCTTCCAGACGAGTCATCACATCTTCAACCTTTTTCTTGCGCAGCTCGAGTACACCTGAGATAACGTTCACTTCATCCTTATCCAATTGGTTAACATCTTTCGTAACCTGTATGTAAACCAGCAATACATTTGTATTATTAAGTAGTGGAAAGTTTTGCTACAGTGAGACGAGTGCTGGTGGCTGATTTATTTTACCTGTACCAACTCCTTCAGACGATCGCGATCGTAGAAATTGCCAATTTCCTTGCCCAAAAGCATATCTAATATTTTCGATGTTGGATATGATACTGGATATGTGAGTATCATAAACGCCCTAGTTATGTAAATAGTTTTCGCTCCTACGGCAAGACCGTGCCGCGAACAGATGGCCTATATCGGATTGTGAAATTAGAATGGTTTTTATTTTGTTTCATGTAAAAACCAAACTGTTCTTACCTGGGGAATGATTTCTCCAAAAATTACGATCGCAACTGTTGAACCAATGACGGCAAACAGCCCCGAAGTAAGACTGTCCAGCAAAATTGTGAACGTTGAGTTTACTAGCACGTTGCCAAGAAGAATACTGCACAGCAAATAGTTCCCGTGCTTTCGAACCGGTTGAATCACTCTGGCGTACTCCTTTTCCTTCTCGCTGCCCGTATTCCGCAGGATCTATTGGACATAAATCAGGATAATAAAAACACTTTTGTACGCAGCTTTAGTGCAAGGAAGTATATACGTGCATCTTACCTGTAAATCAGTTTTATCTAAAGACATTAGCCCCAAATTAAGGCCAGAGAAGAGCGCCGAGAACATCAGACAAAAGCAAATAATAATGATCGACAGCCAAAGTGGCAGCAACGGCGAATGGCTCGTCATACGCAACCACATATCCGATCCTTGATGTAGAAAAGGTTTTACCTTGGCTGCTTCCTGTGGTGGAAGAAACGAAATCCACACGGTGAGCTTAGTATTTTACGAAACGATTCAAATAATCGATGAATTGTGCTACGTGTGCGCCTACATTTATACAATCCGCATTGCACTACCTTGCACAAACACGACCGTGTGAGCTGGTACAAAGCACATGGCCTTCCATGCTGCTTCTTTCATTACATCTAACCCTTCCTCCGCTCTTACCCAGCACTATTTTCCCACCTACTTTTCGTACCTTATCATACTCGTCGGATCCTTCCAGCGGATCGGTGCTCTCGTGCTTCGCACACATGTAGAAATACTTTTTGTGCTTGATCACTTCCGGAAGCTCAATATACACCAGCCCACTTCGGCCGTTAGGTTCCGCATACGTCACCTAGAAAGAGAGAAGAAAATTGATGGATTGCAGAAAGCATATGCTTTACGCTGGAAAGTTACTTACGCGAAACTTTTCCGTGACCGGCACCTGACAGGGACCTCCAAAACGAAACGTTTCGTGCGTGAATATGATGACAGTGTTGAGCGTAATGCCTGTTCCAAACAGGCGCAACTGCACCGGAGAGTTGATGCGCACCGATGGTACCCCTCCTTCGTCCCTCTCGGGTGATAGTTCCGAGTTCTCAATTCGATACCCTTCGATGCGAAGTACGTTCTCGTCCTCGGTTCCGGCGCTTTCGACGTGAATAATGCGGTTCGCATCACCATCCTTATCGATGTTGCGCTTTGATCGTCCATCAGTACTCCACTCCTTGCTAAAGATTTGTTCATTGTTTCGACCTGATATTATTTGTGCACTGAAACGACGGAATGAAAAAGTTAATTTATGGTTAGTTACAAGAAAACAGATATTCTTTATTTTTATATTACACCAAAACTTTAACAAAATACATCACATCAAAAAGGTCTGTATTTCTAAAAACCAAATTTGCAATCCATTGCTGCTGTACAATCACGTTTATTCGCGTATTTTACTGCAATGCTTTTATGATGTCATCGCAAGCCCTACAGATGACACGACTATCATCAATAAGATGGATGGGTAAAACAAACTCACGAAAATGTTCAAAATCGATTAAATCAATCAGCGAAAATATTCTTCTTCGCGTGGGCAGTAGAATCCTTCCACATTAAACACACATTAATGCAAATGACATTAAAATATATCTTTATAAAAATCGATACATGTTCAGCAGCAAGCTATTACAAAGACTTCTCACTAGAGCCTTTTGCTCACAGGAAACAATTTTCCAAATAGGCAGACTTCCACTAGACTTGTTGTTCTCGTGGAATTACATCCCTACGATTCGCAAAACAAATTATGATTCTTTCTTCACTACCCACGTCGGTTACGGTTGTCTTTTTTCCCTTCTTGCATACGTTTTCAAATCTGATGATCGTTCGATACCTGCTAACACCAGCTTGTGGTTGTTTTGCTGGCAGTAGTTCTTTTGCCTACTTAAACCAGCGCAATGGCTTGCGTTGCTATGCGTCCGTACGAGCGTGCACGGCAACAACGCGTGTATTTCCAGCGCAACACGCGGGTTTCCTGTGTGCTTTGCGAAAAAAGAAACAAGGAGGAGTCAACGTGTTTGTATGATCGTACGATTTTTATTGCGCATCAACGAACGCAATTGGCCAATTTGTCAACCAAAAGGTTTTACATTTTATTTTACTGCCATTTCACGCACATTCACACGCCCTTATGAACATATACTTTTTCCCATCTGCTCCTTTGCCCTTTAAGCGACCTTCACCTTTCTAGCATGTGTGTCGCCTGATTTTCCAGTGCTTTCTCTATGCGTGTATATGTACTCACACTCTACATTGATCGTTTGATTGTGTTTGTGTCCTGCGAGTTGAATTGCGCAATAATGCGCCATTTTCTCAACGATCCCACGA
>KB686413.1:0-14525 GCA_000349165.1 Anopheles christyi
CTCATAAAAGCTGTACCACTTCAAACTGACAGTGGATCATTGTCATTAAAAAAACTCTTTCAAGATGTAAAAATAGAATGTAAGCACCGTGTTGAAATTGTTTGCCTGGCTCTCTCTCTCTCTCTCTCTCTCTCTCTCTCTCTCTATCTCTCTCTCCGTGTATGGGAGTGAGCCGATTAGAGGACACATTTTCAATTCATCTCACCACCCGCGCTAAGCCCGATCTACAAGGATAGATTAAAGGAGCGAGTCCAAGTACAAGCTTATGTGTCCGTTAACAGTGGACACATATTCAAAAGCTTGAATATCCCCATCCACCAGTTCCTCCCCACTTACCGGCGTCCAGCGACTCGATCAAATTGCGAAACATAGGCGCAATAGCGACACTGGCAGCTCATACCATCTGAGAAGCAGTCAGCAAAGTTCGTTATGTGAAAATCTATCAAATTTAATTGATGCAATTAACAAACGGCTGCTCTCTCTCTCTCTCTCTTTCTGGTAAGGATGACAGGCGGCCTATCCGGTAACATAGATATATCGGTTGGTTGAGCCTGTGCAAAGTGCAGCCGGCACACATATACACGGTCCTCTCCTGTTCCATACGGTCGATATGAGCTCGACACAACGGTCAGGAACGTGTTTCCTTCCCATGGATTGCTGCGACCGGGTTATTTTGCTTCCATTCGAACAATTTGTCCTTTAGAATAGAGTTTGTGTACGTATGTGAGAGGGAGATACAGAGTGAGAACGAGACGCGTCATGTTTCCTGCCAAGGTCGGACAGGTGCGAAAAGCAAACTAATTCACCCGGCAGCCCGGAATGGACGACCCATTCTCCGTGTACATTTGCCGGTTATATCGGCCATCGGAAGGGAGGGAAGAAGGGTGGACGAGAACTGCAGGAGAAGAGCAATGAAATTAAATTTCATTTTGTTAATTGATGATTTCATATTCGAATAATGAACCGACTAAGAACCGGGTGTCTCTGTGCCGGGCGAAAGGTCGATATGGGACCTGCCAGACCTGTGGCACCTACGGGTGTGATGTGAAAGTTTTATGAACCGTTAGAACACGGTGTGTGTGTGTGTGTCGCCCTTTACTCGATTGACACTCTCACCCATCGCCATGTTATTATGTGTGCAACATCTATGTGTCTGTATAATCCTGGCTCGGCAGGAAGACAGGTTACAAGAATGTGTAACGGTTGACGTCCGTTGGGGGCGTTTGTGCTTCCATTGTCTAACGAGTGACAAAACCGCACAAAAGGTTTAACCGAGCAGCTTATACAGCTTGTTGTTGGTATGGAGCAGGATGTTTGGTGTCTATACCTGTACCGGTAGGAGCGGGTATTCACTAAAGACTCATGACAGGTGAGTGTTTAGCAAGGCAACCACAACGCAGGAAACCAGCCCCAAATGGCTCTTTCCGTTTGTCAATAGTGTGGCTCAGCTGAGCAGGGAGCGATACTTCAGGTTGGAAATGATTTTCGTGGTTTTAATCTTCCGCCAGTGGGGAAACAGCTTCCAAGTGGAAGATTTGGTTCAACAACTTAACCAACCCGGCAAAAAGAGCACACATCAGAGGAACAGTTTGATGAACAATTTTTACACCTAGAAGTGTATTTCAAATCTATTCTTCTGATACCATTTTTTACTAGTAAGTGTATGCATTCAGTTAAAAACACTGCAAAGTAATGAAACGAAATGATTTAGATACACAGTCTCACTACCACAAGGGCACCTTTAGAGCTCAGAAGCAGTACACAAACACCATAGCAATGGTGATATAGCGTCACATAAGTAGATTCATCAGCTTCACATATCGTATACACGAAACCTACGATCGTACGGTAATATGTGGTTGTGCGAGCTGTAATTGCAGGGGAGTGCAGACGATAATAAAAAATCATCGTGCAAAATAAATTATAATTCATTTGTTTAAAGAAAACCAAACAAAACACAACATTACTTACTTGCAAAGAAAAAAAACGCCTTTCTTATATACAGTGCAAATCACCATACAGCATCCTTGTTCACAATCGCGATAACCCTGTAATCTCTCTCCAGTGTGTAAACAGTGAAGAGCGATTGTCAAAACAGATCTAACCCTCAGCCACATCAGTCTGCCATCAGAAAGCCCCACAACAAGCTCGCGTGTTGGTGATCCGTCGGGTGATTAGTGATAAGTGATCGACAGGCCGAAAGTGCATCATTAAACCTCGAAATTGGCTCCCATTATCCATCCGGTGTTATAATCCATACCTGCCCCCAAAATACGACCAACAGCATCCGGCATAAAACACAAAAATATATTGTGTAAGTGAAGGCTAGAGCAACGACACATCGCGTAAGCATGTCGCACCAGCCGCAAGGGTGAATTGTTGGGATGGGAAACGCAAATCTACCCCGAACCCGGGCGGTAGTGGATCGTAAATCATAATCTAATAATCGTAGCAAATCAACGTAATACCGGGGTTTTAGCAGTAGCGAGTGGGTACGTTGCCCACTGCATTTCAATGGCGGCATTTGTGTGTGGCAATGAACAATAAAATAATGCTATATGACTGCGTCAATTTGAGAGCATACTCCAACACGCTAGAGTATTGGTAAATCAAAAATATATGTAAAGCGTTTTTGAGTTTTCGAAAATCTTCAGTTGCTCATTTTTCGTGCGTCAACAAGCCGCCAATATACCAAACACGATTCGCTGAACCAAGAGGAATGTGTTTGCACTTCCAGCCGTTAAACGGTTTCAAACCACAAGATCAATATTAACCCTAAACACTGCCCTAAAGACAGCCCTGCATTGATGATACCATTCCAAAAACAGGGAGGAAAAAATACACTGTTGAGTTGCGGTTGTATGTGGGAGCAGCCACGGCAAACACACTGGCACATAAAGATGCAGCATCATCTGATGATATCCGCTTAACAAATGAAGTCATTCACCGAGCATAAAACGAGCTGCTTTGATAGCGGTTTCCCGATTGCTTCTGAATACGACTGGAACATGTTTACAAATCCTTAGCAAGTAATTAAATGTAAATCAAATGAACAGTCTTGGTCTTTTTTTGCTCTACAAACGGATGTTACACTGATGCGGTGATGTTTGATTAATTGAAGAACAGTGATAGAGAGCGATGTTTAAGAATCCAAAAGCCCTGGCAGCTTTGTCATATTTCTGAAGTATTTTAGTAAGCACACACTCGTACAAATACTGCTACATTGTATTGTTTCAATAATCCATTCGAAGGACTTGGATGGCTTAACATATATTCAGACCTAGTTACCAAAAATCCATACCACCCATACAGCTGCACGTTTCTAAGTAAATACTACTCGCCTACTTCTTTTCGGGACATCTTCGAAATATCTGGCCCTACAGGCTAGTGCTGGATCATTACCGGGCTCAAGCAAGCGATGAAGAGCGATGCGGGATGAGAGAGATGCTCTTCCTTGTGGAACACTCCAACACGTCGCCCACGCCCGCACTAATCGGGCCACCATCATTATGCATTAATAAATAACTGCCCACTTCGGTGGAATAATCTCCGTTAGGGGCGCTTCGTTAAACTAATTAAATGGCATTTGAGTGGCAGCGGCAGTGATCGGTCTGATCGTTCCTCCCACGACCCAAAAACCGAGCGGAACACGGCAGGATACATTGCAGCACCTGCCGTATAATGTTTCCTTGTGCAGCATGTTCAATGGGCTTTCCGTCTCGCTCTTGCCATTGTGCTCGTACTATGTGTCGATGTAATCGGATTCGACCATGCTCGTTATCTTGTTATCCGGTGTGCGTACGTGTGACTGAATGCGATCGTGTGGCTATGGGCATAATTTGTTGCGATTTAGCAGAAACCATGTTTATCGCAGTTAGGGCCATTTTTTGTAGGTTTGAAAGTTTACAAGTAAAGCTAGCGGCAATTGTAATTGTGTGAAAAAAGCACATTAAAAAGTGAGAAACATTGCAAGTTAATTTTAGTAACATTTGGCTTGACATTTCATTTGACACATTCGTGGAAACCTGCAGGCACCTTTTTTTTATATCAAATTCCGTTACAGATTTTTTTTAATCGGATTAGGTAGGCTGAAATTTGAAAGCAAATACCCTGGAGGGAAAGGAATATGATTCTATTGCTAGCGATATTATTGATTTTAGTTTTCTTTTTGCAATATCTACCTATTTTTCCCCGTTGTACCAGCGACGGATGGCTGTCAGTTGATAAGAATTATAGCCTTCAAAAGGTACTACAGCAGAAGCCATCGTTAGAAAACGAGAGAAAGCTGTAAAACAATTTGAAGAGGTCAATGGGCACTCGAGTTTGAGCATTGTGTGAAAGAACCCTCGTTGAAAAAAGGGAAGAAGATGCACGGCCAGTATATGATAAAGCTATTTTCTGCCAATTCTGCAACTTTTGCCAAAAAATCATCCCCAGGGCAAAAGCCGTGTGACAACTGTGTGCGAAGGACAAAGATGCCGGAAAGGAGGGACTCACACACACACACAAAACCACCCAGCCACCCACCCACTGGCAGTGCGCACGGTGAACGTAAATGGGAATGCTATTTTTATCTATTAGAAACATGAATTATTGATGAAACATGCTGATAATCTTACATCTCCCACCTTCCACTGCTGCCTCATTGTATCCTCTCGCCGTCTGTGGTCCGGCGAGACCGCCATCCTGCCATATCCGTCCACCGTTGAGACACTGCGGATACCAGTGACAGCGAGGCATGAAATATTTATCAGTTCTTATAATTGAGTGTCGGTGTGATTCCATTCCGAAAATGGAAAGGACGAAAGAAGGAAAAGCAGAACCATGGAAACATTTCCCAACCAGCTCCCCTCCCCTACGGTTTGGCGGGACAGTTCGACACCGCCAGCCAGCCGAACTAACATCGCGGAAAATGTTGGAAAACAGCAAAGGAATGGGATTTTGCTTTGACGTCACACGTTTTTGGGGTAGAGATGACAGAGTTTCCACGCTACTTTGCATCCGAGAAAAGAGAAGGAACAGTACAATGGATCCTCCCGTTTTCAATTAGGAGTGTGACATTTGTCTCTACGTTCCTTGTGCATTCGCGCTCGTGTGTGGTGTTTTGGAAAAGGGGAAAGCAAACATTGATACGACGTTGTGTCAAATGCGTGTGATCGGATTGAGGTTTAGAAGACGAAGGATTACCTTCCAATGCTGGAAATCGAGCAATCGGAATGACTAAAATAAGTGTTGGTTTTGAGTCTGAGTGTGGTGGACACTAAGCTGATCAAGGTGGAAACAAGCCGCTCAATAATTTAGCTAACTAATACTAAGCTTTATTGATAACCCAACCTTCCATAATAGCCTTTAAAACATAGCACAACTTTACATATGGAATTATTTTAGGACTCCAATTCCAAACTTGCAGCCCGGTGGTCTGATGGATGACGCGCCGGCTCCTGTAAAGGCTGGACGTAGTTCAATTCTCATCCGGACTGTCCCCACGTAGCAAGGCCTGACTATCCGGCTACGTGGTAAAAATAAGTCTAGAAAGCCTGTATAAGGCAGGCATGACCTCGTAGGTCGTTTACGCCAAGCAAGAAGAATTCCAAACTTCATCTTCTCTCATACCTACTTCTAAGTAATCAGAATAATCACACACTCACAATTACAATTCTATCACTTCTACAGAAGAAACTATATTATTCTCTTTAAAACATCTTCCCTAAGCAATCTATTCGCCTCATACTTAAGCCGAACCCCATAAGCTACTCTATAAAGAATGAACGAAAGCAACGCTGTGTTCACAACTACTTCGGGGACAGAAAGGAAAGCATCATAAAATATGAATGAAATCGACGTGCCAGTGCGAAAAAGGTGTTAATTAAATAAAGTTCCAATCCTCCCTTCTGGCAATCTGGGGCGGCTTTGAGTTCATCCGGCAACGGCTTAGGAAGAGGACAAGACATTATCCACCATTTAGCTGGTAGGCTGGGCGGGAAAGGTAACGCGCTTTATGTTTTACACCCCATTACACCTTTGGATCCGTGGGAAGGCTGACATTTTGTTTCGGTAAAGGGTTTTTTATACAGTCATGAAAGATTTTCGATTTTCCATTAAAGAAGGTCCCAAGCGTTAGGGTATGGATCCCGCTCTTAAGATAAGCCGTCACAGAACGAATGCGGAAGCTTAAGTGTTTCTGCTACTTCCAGCTCAAGATGGTACGAAATGGTACGAAGATGAGCCGGAAAACTTCTTCTTGGTGAGAGAGTAAATAGGGAAAAACTTTAATAAGGAATTTAATTAAAGGAAAACAACCTCCGATCACCGGTGTGCAGCAGTGGCATGGTTTTGCCGCTACGGCTTCGGTGGGAATGGTGGAAAACTTCTTGTTCTTCTCCCGCTTGTCAGGGAGGACAAGAGCCAGCAAACATGGGCCAGAATAATTCGACTCGCATCAACAGAACAAGGGTCGGTCGGGCAGGCCGAATTATTGTCCTGTCGGTTCCGATCGTAAAGTCGCCGGAAGGAGAATTATGGCCGATAAATTAGGACCACTGCAAACGGAAACGTTGGTGTATGTTTGAGGGGGGAATGGGGGGCGGGGGAGAACAACACGACGCCGATCCCTAAATACTGATGAGTTGCTCCTTTTTCGGTCACATTTCGGAGCGGACTGGCACGAATGATTATGCAGCAGCACGAACCTCTTGGCTGAACGTTGCGTTGTCCCAGAAAAGGCCATCCGTGAGCTTAATTCAAATCACTCGTGCGAAAAGAAAGCTTATGCTGATGTTGAAAATCAATCAACGGTTTACATTTTGTAACCAATGTGACTTTAAAATCGGTTAAACGTTTCTCAAGACTTTTGGAATTTGGGTAACGACATTACCTTCTTTTTTTTTTCGTTACGTTTTATGTTTCATTAAAGTTTGGGATTATTTAAGGACTTCCACTGATGCGTTCTAGTTACGATGATCCTCTTTCTCTCTTACCATCAGCCAGCTGTAACGGTGCATGATAACCGGAAAGTTTCTCATCCAAAGCTTATCCAACAAACACACATTCCAAACATTCGAGTATAGTGAGATATTTTCCTGCTTAATCCACACTTTCATCTTGCAGCTCTTCAAAACAGACACGACCCGTTCCCAGGTGCTACTGAAACGAACATTGAAGCATCTTGCGGGGCTGCCTGAAAGTAAATTAGCATTTTTTCACATTAGTCGTCCAAAGTGGTTGAGTATTAGGAGAAAAAGCTCCTTCCGGAAGTGTACCAACCCGTGCCGTACCTCGAAACTGTCAAATAATGGAAGCGTCTTCTCAAGAAAATGGCTATTGGTGTAACCATTTGAAGGGATGCTGAAAAGGGAATTAGAAATTCCATAGCTTTGCCCTCTGTACACCCTAATCCCTTGGGTGGTGGGATAGGAAAAGAAAGTCTCGACCGGGTCAAAATCAGCGCTCTAATCCCGCGCTGTAATTACTATCATCACCAACCGTACCCCGGACGATTTGGCAGATGCCGCCGGCAGATTCCATTTCCGCCGGAACGCACGATTGACTATGAATATTAAAATTCTACCGTTGAGGATGAGCCCAGCGCTCGTCGCAACAAAATGGTCACCAAGGAATCGTGCCATTTTGACATTTCCAACTTGGCCCGTGTACCGGAAGCGAAAGAAATTCGCGAACTGGAATTGGGGAGATCGCTTTGAACGCACACAATATTTGATGTTTAAGCTCTTGTGCCTGCACACACTCTAAGCTGCTGCTGCGGTGGAGGTTTAGCTAAGTTGAGCGAAAAATAAGAGCAACAAATCGCATATTAAATCTTCGCCGGCGACTTATCCACAACCTTTTTTGGTATGCTCTTCTTCTCCTACTTCTAGCGCTCTACACCCGTACCAATGGAGATCCGAGGGCTCCTGATGGGCAGACTACGGTTAGGACGGCGGATGGTTCCGCTGGGGCTTCTTTGCGTTACCGCTCTGCTACTGATCCTGCCACCGGGCGCCTTGGTCCACGGACGGCACCACGAGCTCAACAATGGTGCCGCCATCGGTTCGCATCAGCTGTCGGCTGCCAGTGTTGGCCTCACCTTACAGTCTGGCGATTCCATGTCGCTCGCTTCCGCTGCGATGACATCCATTGGTGCGGCCGGTGCCTCCTCCTCCTCCTCTTCCTCCTCCTCGTTATCATCGTCAGCCGAGGACGACGTGGCGCGGATTACACTCAACAAAGACGCAGGTCGGTTAGATGGCGTCCGAATTTGGACCATCATCCCTACATAAACACACACCTCTACACACACACACACATACACACGAATTCATAAAGAAACAGTGGTCCATCGTCTGGAGCCACCTGACACCCTGCAAAAGGCCGTGTGTCGAGGTGGAGGACGAATTTTCCGTTCTCAAAAGAACGACAGCGAACAAGAAAACTATACAGACTACTCTACTACCCCTCACACACATACAACTCGCTTACTTTGTACGTCCGTTTGATTCTGCTCTTTCTATGTGTGATTTTCTGGCACCCCTTTTATTCGTCACTGTTCTTTTCTCAATCAAACTTTGACCGTGTTTTCCTTCTTTTTGTTTTGTTACTAATGTCTAAGTAAATGTGTTTTTGTTTTTCAATCAAGTATCTAGTAGTAGAGTTGTGTAAGTAGATTTGTGTATGAGTTTGCTTCCCTTCCCAATTTTTATTTCACTCTAACCATGTAAAACAAAACAGAAATGCCAACAAATATTGGCACAAATGATTGTTCTTTGCAAAAGCTTCTACCACCTTATGGTGAAAGCATTTGCAACTGAAAATACTGAATAACAGCGTCTCCATCCAACTAGCCTTTTTGCCTTTTTGGTTTGCATGAACAACAGGAAATCAAAATATTGGTAACGACAATCGCTGGCGGGCGTTCCCTATCTTGTCGAATCAATAGGTTTAAGATCACATTTAGGAACGTTAATTAACATTTTTTAATAAAAGTCCTGATGCGACTAACGGCAGTATAATAAAAGTCATGATTAAGCGGGCAAAGTTAAGTTCACAATTCAACAGACAGTATGCGCACTAAGCGACGAAAGCTAGCTTAAATTATGTAAACGAAAAAAAGCCATTCACTGCTCGAAGAAAGCTCCTACTAACTCAATAACCTTTTCATCGATGACCCTATATACTGACATGGTAAGATATTCATTTGTCCTTTATCTCTTTGCACCATACGCACTGCTGCACTATATTTGGCACTACTGCACTCAAGTCGGCACACATTTGCAAGCATTTTAAACTAAGCTATCTTCTCAAATCTCACCACAACTATGCACCTAAAACTATGCATCACAACTGCACCTTAAGAATCGGTTTCGAATGTACAAACACACATTTCGTTGCTCTTTTTACGAGCGAAAAACCTGCAACCTGGAATGTTTACAAGTTCATCTATCTCTCTCTCTCTTTTTACCCTTCTTCTTCGTATATTTATCCCTCGTCGTTTTTTTTGGTATACATTACTACTTCCGCTGAGAAATCACCCAGAACCAGAACGCGTGCGTGCGTGCGGTGTGTGCGTGTGTGTGTGCGCGTAACCCTCGGGCGGCAAGCACCATCGTAACAGGCACCATTTCGCCTGAGCGACTTACATTTACAATAAAAAAATAACGAAAAACAAAATCCATAATTATTCATAACTATTAAGTGGCTTCGCTCATACCGACCCCGACAACCATCGCTGACCTGACATTTACTTAGTTCATGCATAAAAGCAGAGCAGAATCTGTGCGACTTGACAGAGACAGACGAAGTGCTGCTGCTAATAAGAAGTAAAAATGAAACGATTTTTGTCGAGTTCATCAGTGCCACCAATTTGCCACTTCCGACATCATCGACACTACCCAACATCATTACCTCTGTTGCCGCCGCCGCCACCGCCGCCGCGTCCGCCACCGTCGCCAACACCGTCACCTCCACCGCCCTGCCAAAATGAATGCGCATTGTTGCGATAGATTGCGATTTCCTTGGTTGTTGTTGTTGTTGGTTTTCTTTTGACATGTTTGTGTGTTGTTTTGTGGTTCCAATTTTTCAGATGCATTTTTTACACCATATATAGGTCACGGTGAGTCCGTACGAATTATAGATGCCGAGTTGGGCACGCTCGAACGTGAGCATGTTCACAGCGGTGCAACACCGCGACGACGCGGTCTAACGAGGCGTGAATCCAACTCGGGTAAGTGCCATTGAAAGGATCTTTGAGGACTGTGGAGCTATCACACTAACGCACCCTCTATACCCTGCAGACGCTAACGATAACGATCCACTGGTGGTCAACACGGACAAGGGACGAATTCGCGGTATAACGGTCGATGCACCCAGTGGCAAGAAGGTAGATGTGTGGCTCGGCATTCCCTACGCCCAGCCACCAGTCGGAGCGTTACGATTCCGCCATCCCCGGCCAGCAGACAAGTGGACTGGTGTGCTGAACACGACCACACCGCCCAACAGTTGCGTGCAGATTGTCGATACCGTGTTCGGTGACTTCCCGGGTGCGACCATGTGGAACCCCAACACGCCCCTGTCCGAGGACTGTCTGTACATTAATGTGGTGGCACCACGACCCCGGCCCAAGAATGCGGCCGTCATGCTGTGGATCTTCGGAGGAGGCTTCTATTCCGGCACGGCCACACTTGACGTGTACGATCATCGTGCGCTCGCATCGGAGGAGAACGTGATCGTGGTATCGCTGCAGTACCGTGTGGCCAGCTTGGGTTTCCTGTTTCTCGGTACGCCCGAGGCACCGGGCAATGCGGGACTGTTCGATCAGAACCTTGCACTACGGTAGGCTTCTGCGCCACAACCTACAGAATCATCACCCACGACATGCTATGCTAATGACAAGCTTTTGCTCTTTCTTCTCCTGCAGCTGGGTACGGGACAATATTCACAGGTTTGGCGGTGATCCATCGCGAGTGACACTGTTCGGCGAGAGTGCCGGAGCCGTTTCCGTATCGCTGCATCTGCTGTCCGCCCTTTCACGCGATCTGTTCCAGCGGGCCATCCTGCAGAGCGGATCTCCGACGGCACCGTGGGCACTGGTATCTCGGGAGGAAGCTACGCTCAGGTACGTCCGTCTCGCGTAACATGCTCCTGCAGACAGTCACACTTTCCCTTTGCTTTGCCTTTCCCTAGAGCTCTGCGACTGGCCGAAGCAGTGGGCTGTCCACACGAACCGAGCAAACTGAGCGACGCGGTAGAGTGTCTGCGTGGCAAGGATCCGCATGTGCTGGTCAACAATGAGTGGGGTACACTCGGTATCTGCGAGTTCCCGTTCGTGCCGGTGGTCGATGGAGCATTCCTGGACGAAACGCCACAACGCTCCCTAGCAAGTGGGCGCTTCAAAAAGACGGACATTCTCACCGGCAGCAACACGGAGGAAGGTTACTACTTCATCATCTACTACCTGACCGAGCTGCTGCGCAAGGAGGAAGGTGTAACGGTCACGCGCGAAGAGTTTCTCCAGGCGGTGCGCGAGCTCAATCCGTACGTGAACGGTGCGGCCCGGCAGGCGATCGTGTTCGAGTACACCGACTGGACCGAGCCGGACAATCCGAACAGCAACCGGGACGCGCTCGACAAAATGGTGGGTGACTATCATTTCACCTGCAATGTGAACGAGTTCGCACAGCGGTACGCCGAGGAGGGCAACAACGTCTACATGTATCTGTACACGCACCGAAGCAAAGGCAACCCATGGCCACGCTGGACCGGTGTGATGCATGGTGACGAAATCAACTACGTGTTTGGCGAACCACTCAATCCAACCCTGGGCTACACGGACGACGAGAAAGACTTTAGCCGGAAGATCATGCGATACTGGTCCAACTTTGCCAAGACTGGGTATGTGTTTTTTTTTTTGTGCGATGTGCGGCTCATGCAGCTAACCGATACGCTCTTTCGCCCTTTCACACAGCAACCCGAATCCCAACACAGCCAGCAGCGAATTTCCCGAGTGGCCCAAGCATACGGCCCACGGACGGCACTATTTGGAGCTGGGCCTTAACACGTCCTTCGTCGGTCGAGGCCCACGGTTGAGGCAGTGTGCCTTCTGGAAGAAATACCTTCCCCAGCTAGTTGCAGCTACCTGTAAGTATCTTCTAAACCCTACAGGATGTCTTCACTCTTCTTCTGTTCTGTTCACCTAATCGCCCGTAATCATTCCACAGCTAACCTACCAGGGCCCGCACCACCAAGTGCACCGTGCGAAAGCAGCGCATTTTTTTACCGACCTGATCTGATTGTGCTGTTGGTGTCGCTGCTGACGGTAACCGTCAGGTTCATACAATAATTACTACCCCATCCATGGCCTAGTTCGTTTAAGCTTTAAGATATAGTGAGGAACAAATTTTTCCTAAACAATTTCCCCCTCTAGAGCAGAACGGAAGGAGCGATAGGAATACATAGCAAATGGAAAAGCGAAAAAAAAAACAAATGACATAGTGCGGGATAAAAGAGCAAACCAATGTGTGGTGCAGTGCTAGGAAGCAAATAGTGCCGCAAAATAATGAAGAAAAAATCCAGTGGGCAACACAACCAGCACAAAAAAAAAACAAACAACTCAAATAACTACTTTCTTATGGCAATTCAAGCGATCGGACGAATATTGGTAGCTCAAATGAGCAAACCACAATTTGCTGTTGCTGGAATACACACCCCAAACCCCTTACACTATACCACACTTCTTGTATCTTTACACAAACAAACAAGCACACCACACACACAAACACACACAGGCACTACAGCAGCGCCGTTTGTAGCAGGATCTACTACCGTGTGAATTGGCATGGCGGCGAAAAAACACTAACACCAGCTACTAAACACCGGAACAATAAACAAAACAAAATGTTAAACTTAATATATGAATATACATCTAGACGCATATATACGCATGAATACTATTTCCTCGTGTTCTGACACACCTTCCTTTGTCCGTTGCTTACACTACCACACCACTACCAGTATGAATTTGTTCCGTAATAACGCTTTGTAACACGTTACCAAGCATCATAAATGGTCGTTACCAGTTGGTGAACGGGGCGCGTTAGGTGAAAAAACAAAACAATCACACACGTGTGTGTTTGTGTGCGTGTCTGTGCGTTCAACAAACTAACATCGAAAGCTACACAGCCAGACTATCCCGTTTTCACATTTTCTGAACTTAACTTCTTTCCTTAGACCAACCAAAAACCCAAACCAACAAGGTACTACTACTACAATTGCGTTAATACTCTTTGCGCTACGTTGAACGGGAGGATTTCTTTTTGCAAAAGGGTAAAACAAAAAAAAATACAAAAAAGAAATACATTGCTTGCGAAAAAACCCATTCTAAAGCCAACACGCCGCTATAAATAAAGAAGCGGAGTAAAATTCCAAACACAACAAATTTACAAAAAAGTAAAAAGCCTACTAACCTTATAATCCCATTGGATTGTCGCAAGCCTGTTGGAGCAAACGTAAGATAAAGATTTAAAAAAACAACAACAAAACTCAAATCAAAAACACACAAACTAAATACACCTAAGCGGTGGTACACACCTGCAACGACAAGAACAACAACAACAACAACAAAAAACCCACAAATACTATCAACAATCAATTAGATGTAACTAATAATACTAGAAAGCATTTAGGGTGAACGACGCGCAGGAAAAGGAAAAAATTGCGATGGCGTGCAATGAAAAACAAAAACAAATTAGGTTACAAAAACAAACGTCAAGCAGAACGTCGCGTAAGTACATTTTCTACTTTCACGTTCTTCACTGGCGATGCAAACAAGAACAAAGAACAAACAAGGAAACTAAGGTAGCGAAAGGTCCGGGATGCTGCAGGAAATTTCGAGCTCCATTTTGGGCAGTTTCAGTACTGCAACAAGTGAGCAGATTTTCAAAAAACATAAAATATCCCTATTGCAGAACCTGCGGGAAAGCCATTGCAGTCGTATCTAATTGAACACGGGGAACATGGGGAAAAACCGTGGAAAAATAAGGAATATATGCTACGTGATGTGTTACTGCATCCAGCAAGCGAACAAAGCGTACAGTAGTCGGGGGCCGCAAATGAGGCAGAGGTATAGTTATAGTGTTTAAATTCCAAGTTAAATATAGATACCAACACTAGCGATGCAGTAAACAAATCAAGCAAAAGGAAATGCGTCGAAAGCGTAGTGAAGCTGGGAAAGAGTTATGAAATAAAAAATAATAAAAAAATAAACCGAAAACATATCATATCTTGTAATGCTGTTGCAATCTAATGATAAAAAAATCGACTAGTTTTAAGCTACGCTGGAATGGTTAAAGGGGCACAGAACGTGGCGCAGCACAAAGTGGGCAAAGGTAAGCAGTAAAAAAATGGCTGCACAGGCACGAACCGGACCTTCAGGCCAATCAAACTAAACCACAACGTCAAAGTAAATCCGCTAGAATCACCCAAGTGAGGTTAAGATAATGATACTTGAGACACATTTTCAAACACACACACACACA
>KB686424.1:0-24417 GCA_000349165.1 Anopheles christyi
GAGAATTTGTTTTTTCTCCCTCCATATTTCACAGAAACGACTACACTATTAGCTGTCCATATTTATCGTTTGTCCACATAGAACATTTGCTAAAGATGAAGCATTCTAACAACAGCACGTTTTGCATGACGAGAAATAGTTTTTAAACGAAAAATAAAAACAACATTTCACTGCTTCCACAGTGTGCAATGTTGATGCACCGCTTAATGCAACACTGTACGGGTTTTCTACATTACCTCATTCATAATTTTCAGCCTACACATAGCCCGTATCAATCGCCTTACTGTCACTCCACTCCCGCCTGATTATGGTGAGCAGCGAATGAAACACACATAATCGCGTGTACGAAACCTTCGTTCGATCGCCAAACCGTCCGATCAAATCCACTGACCGGTTGACTCACACCCGTCCGGCTAATTGTGCGGTACGGTCTGATGTTTGCGTTCAGCTAAGAAGGTGGCCAAAGTACGGTCAAACCTCCGGTGCCCAAGTGCTGCACCACGCTGTGCAACGTCGATGATCCTGACCTACCGGCACAGCGAAACAGATGCCAGCTCCTTCGCAAACCAATGTGACAATCTCCATGATCAACGGCCACCGACCGTACGGATCGGTCGAGAACGTACGGATCGGTCGAGAATGGGATGGTTGTGGTTGACGTGTTTGCATCAAGTGCATCGTGCTATGTGCGATGCAAACGCGATTGACGAACTGGTTTTTGTGGCCGAACTAGCATCATGTGGCCTAGTGGATCGTTCGAGAGCTTAATCAGGTGGACGCAATTGCAACACTATCTTGCACAAGTCCAAGTACGGAACGATGCGGAATAAACCAGTCAACATGAGAAACGTTTGATAAGTTTGGAAGAATGTGTGGTTAGTTTTTGGGCCTCATATCATCTTTAAAAAAAAAAAAAGATATTGTAAAACATTATTGACTTTTGTATTCTATATTTGAACATTCCTATTTCTAAAACACCACATATTCCGTGTTTCCATAAACCTAATATAATGTATGATAAAAGGATTCAGTTGGAAAAGTGCCGCATTATGTTAAAAGGACGATTTTCTGCATAATGGCATACGGTTAGAGTAATCAAGCATTTGCACTTACCAAATCTGGGTCCATCGATTAACGAATTGTAATTATGCATGAAAACCGCATGGATCCTTAATGTTTCCAACTTAATCACTCAGAAGTTAAGAAAAATTAATATCCATTGTCGATGATGGAAATGATGCATATTCGAATTTCAGTTTTCTACGTGCATGTTCTTTTTTCAATATTTATTATTTTTCTTTTAAAACATTAAAGCAGCAGAATTATTTGTGGCAAGAAATACAAACCGTTATGTGAAGCTTTTTCGAACCATTTTACAACATTAAGAGATAAGAGATTGTACAGTTGTAATATGTTAAAATTGAATACTACCTAAGATAAAACTATCTTTACCATTGAAGCAATGTGATATTAACCTCTGTTTGTAAATAAATACTTTAAAGAGATAAAAAGGAAATCATGGAACATGTGACACTAACTGCGCCCATAACTGTAAACCTCTCACAAAAGCGCCTAAGATTATGCAATCGTTTGAGCACACAATCTAGTTGGCTTCTTTCCGAAACTATCGTTTCGTAAACCTACAAAGACGACACGGAAAACCTTTTGTAGCATTTTCCCTTTTATGTAATTCTTTTTTACTATTCCTTATTATCAGCCAAATGTCACCAGATGTTAAATTTATCGTTCTCGCCTCGCACGTGTCAGCAATGCACGTGGCTTGTCCCAGGTGCCAAGCGAGTGTTGGGAGCAATAAAAAGCACCATGAATCTACTTACCTTACACAACGGTTCAGAATTCTAGGGAACTTCGGTAAATGCCATTCGATTGATGGTGGGAAGATTTTGTAGCATTGTCAACTTTGGTACAAACGATTAACAAAAACCAAATTGGTCTCACAATCATGAAACGCTTTGGAGGCAGTGTTAAGAGTAATTATGGATCCTTTTCTAATATATCAGCCCAATCCCCAGGAGCTTATTCTTTCCAAAGTTTTACCAAGGTGTACTTACATGTTACAACGATCCGTCCAGGCTTGTGAAAGGATTCTTTTAGTAGCGCTCACAAAGTAATGATACACTTTTCTCAACACTTTTCATCTCTTTTGTTCAACTCCGCTAATGGGAAAAAATACGTTGCACTCAAGCAATGCGTATCGGTTGATGATTTATCTTCTAATTTTATTTGTCCAATTCGAAAAATATAATTTTCTTAACGATTTAATCATTACAACATTGGTTTAACTGCAATACAATTACATTTACCTCGAACACTACCTATGAGTGTAACTGTAATTTACATACAATTTGTTGCGACGGAAACGCACAGTAAATATTCCACTCTTGTTTGTTAAAACAACTACGCTTACATTATCTTTTCTGCACAGCTACCTTAGCAGACTAGCGTTCACAATCAATTCAATCGATATAATCACATTTACAAAATGTGATAACAGTTTCGCCTCATCCTCGTGGAAAGAAGCTTTGTGCATAGAATCAATCTTTATATCCTGCTCCTTATCGTTGGAATGATTAAAACTGTATTGGCTAAAAGGTGAACGATTCATTAAAATTTAACATTACATTACGTTGCATTGTTGCTGCTAATTAGTTAACGCTATATATTAATCTCTTCTTCCCTTCTCATCGAATTGGTGGGTTGAATTGTGTTACTTATCCTTTTACCTTAGTGTCTCTTCTAAAAGCTCATCGTTGATTTAAATTGCATTGACTAAAGGTGTGCACACAGGTGTGTTTGGAGCGAGATTGAAAATCAGAACGCAAAAACCATCGCTCAGTAAAAGTGGGCTCATTCTTTTAGCGAGCGATAGGCAACAAAAATGGAAACGGAAACACTCCAATAATGCCAATCCTTCTCCTTAGTCATAAATTGTGTTAAGCCTTTTGCATAAAATTACATATTTACCGTCATTACATGCTTACTAGCGTGCTTAATCGAATGACCTTTCTTCCCTTCTCCCTCCCGCTACTCACCCTTATCACGTGCGCTTTATAGTAAATTGGACCGAAAATTCTTCGATTTGATTAAAATCGATTTTCCACTATTAATCACAGATAGTTCAAAATCCGGCCGTACGAAGCGTGTGCCGGCATAAGCACCACTGCCACACCGTTCCCGTCCACCGTCCTCGTTCATCTCGTTCAGCACCGTTTGATCCAGGGGCGATCGGCTCGTACCCTTGTCCGGGTGTGACGTGCTCGATACGTCCACCACCGCCAACGGTGCGGTCGGTTTGAGTAGGCTAATTTTGAAGCGATTCTTCTTGCGACAGAAGTCAAAGCTGCACTCCACCATGTCCCGGCTGCTCTTGGTTAGCTCGCGCTGCATCGTGGTCGTGTTATGGTCCCCCATTTGGCCCTTGTTTCGTACGCGGCTAAACGCGGCTCGGAACTGGGTGTTCATGCCGACGTAGATGATCGGATTGTAGCAGATGCTCGATTTGGCGACTAGCGCCGGCAACACGGCCAGCCCGGGCCCGATCAGCTCCGGCGGTCCGAACTGTTCGATCAGCGCAAAGATCGCGTACGGTGTCCAGGCAACCATGAACGCGACAATCATAACCGCCACCATTGAGGTGACGCGCTGCTCGGCTCGATTTATCCGACCGACACGTGCTGAATTCTGTAGGGCCCGTCCGGGAAAACAAAAACACACAGGAAGCAAGCGGTAGAAAGTATAATATTTGCACACGGTTCCCTGGTACAGGTAGTTGTTTGCTAGGAAAACACTAAACTCACCTCTCGCATATTGACGATGATGTTGGTATAGCTGTACACAATTACTATCAGCGGAACGACCAGTCCAAAAACAAACAGAAAAATTATATACGTTGTGGCGTTTTTCGTTTGTGACTCCCAGTTCACCGAACAGCTGATCGATGTGAAGCGAAAAGTTGGAAAGAGAAGAGAAAAAATAAAAATATACAACGCATTACATGGCAAACGATGAACAGTCAATTGTTTTGTCAGTAGGAAAACTAAAACAGTTGGCTTTTTATGTTTTAATTGAATTTTTTAACCGTTATTTTCATCTTCCGTTAAAACAGCTCTGGGTGCTACACATTCAAATTTTCGCTTTATATAAATACTCTATGTTGGAGTAAGTCAATCTTTGAATACACTCGTGGTGCTTTACATTCAAGCTCTATCAATCATTCACTTTCCAATAGGATAGTACAACAACACTTGAGTTCTCGGAAAATGTTCTGGTTCCACAGCATTCAAAATTGCTACGTGCGATGATGTTACCATACCTGTGGACATGTCATGCTATCAACAATTTCAAATTTTCACCATACCTAGAATCTGTTACAGTCTGCTCCAAAACTATAAGCAGCAACGTTATATTCGTCTTTAGTTTGAGCTTAAATATGGTATTCTTCATTTGAATCTATCGCGAGAATGTCAGGGGTTTCTCCCTCTGTATTGGAAGAACTGATTTGTTGAAACTTTTGAAAATGTGCCTCTTTTTTAATTAAATAGTCTCTATTTGAATATTCAAAGGATCTAACTGATAATAAATTTAAATGGTTACCAAAACGAGCAAACAATTGAATAAATTCCTATCTTGCATACTTTCCGGCGTTAAGCAAGGTCGATTAGGAAAAATGTTTACTTTGGCACACAAAATCTCCTGCATTCATAGTTCCACTTTGTTTATTCTAGAAAGTAATACTCCTATAATTAATTCCTGTTCTGTAAAGCACCCCATACATGATGCAACTGTCGAGAGAGCCGAGCCGAAGTGAAGAAAATGAAGCCAACATTCATTGCATGTACGCACCAATCAATCTCAATCCGATCTCATATCTTCATTTCCCTCGAGTGAATTTGATTCCACGTAGCATTCTGTACAGTTTCTTTAACAATAAGAGACTTCTACGATGCTTTTACAATGTTGTTTAGTTGTTTCGTTGCTGAGCTGAATCTTCACTTAATCATCCATCTGGGATGAACATATTAGATGTTTTCTTGCATGTATAATGACGATGTCAACGTTGTCACAAAGCATGTTTCGGCTGCTTGTTGGTAAGATGCCAAGGAAATCTTATTAGGCTAAGAAACGTAACGCTGTAAAGGGTGCATCAACCATTACACTAACGATTGGCAGCATCTATTGATGGAGAAGCCAATCATTATTGATTTAATTTTAAAGCATTAAAGATGATAAAGCATCTGTTTAAATCTTTCATAATAAATCAGAAATAACATTAGGTGCTGAATTCAAACTAAAATATGTTTAAATATTTTATTTTATTTGAACCACTACTTTCTTTTACAGCAAAGAATAATCTTAAAATCACTTCAAGTCTTAACGAACGATTGCAATCCTTTGAAAAGAAAGTTCTAATTTACATTTTCTTTTTTCTTCGACTTTGCTTTATACGTCATTCACCAAAAGAATACATAGGAAACTTAAATAACGCAAAACCCTCCTTTCCTAGAGCTCGATAAACCTTCCACTTGACATTATTCAGCGAATTAATCTCTCACTGTACCCAATACCTAAATGATCCTCTCGGTACACAAGTGGAACCAAACCCGGTTAGCAAATAAATGAGTTAAAATTAACACACACTTATTGCAGAAGAGTTAGATTGTTACCCCTTGTAAAAAGCCCGGAAAGGATTACTTAATCAGTTCCACCAGCCACCAGCCCATAGTGCACGCCACCAATTACGTACGTACTTCTTTTGAACTCAGCTTACAGTCTCGTAACGAATATGTATTACCCTGCACTTGCACACCTTCACGAACACCTTCGCATGATCCTTGTATTTTTCCCCCCCCACAGGATAGCAACAGTAGCATTTGACCTTTGAGTGTGCAACACCATTGCAAAGCGGAAGCTATCGTACTCACCTAATGTTAGCTGCCTCCTGTACGTACGCTCCCCAGCCGAATAGTGGCGGCGAGGTTAAGGCAAACGAGTAGCCCCAGATGAAGAATATGGCCAGGAAGGCGCCCCGGCGCGACAGATTCCGGGACGAGAACGGGCGGCTGATGAGACAGTACCGCTCGTACGACAACACGGTAAGCGTCGTGATGGAGGTTATTCCTGGAACAGAAACCAGATATGACAAACAGACAAAAAAATTATCCGCAAAGAAAATAATTCCCTGCGAGCGGAAATGGAGGACAAATTTCAACCGAAGAAAAAACAAGGAGAAAAGAAAAGTCAAGCAAAAGTAAACGCCAACATGATACCGCGTTCCGAGTCACCTGCAATTACAATATTCTTTCGCACCACGGTGGCAAAACAATTGACTTTGAAGTTTGCAGCGAACGGTTACTCTACAGAAACAGTAACAGAAACAGTGAAAAAAGACTCAAACAAAATACGTAAAATACACGCGTCTCACGCGGAAACACTTTCTGCCTGGCATGCATCAAACGTCCTCTGGAGGCCAGACTACCGGAAAGAATTATCACCAACCGGATCCGGTCGGAGCTTTGGCTGTGTAAAATATTAATGGCTGCCTGTTGTTTTCGAAATTAACTGTCTTTGAAACCAGCTCTTCGCTTTACTTCTCTCATCCATGGGGGGATTATTATAAAGGAAATAGAAATGCACGTTAATGAAACAAAAAGATTTACATACTGCTTCTATTACGCTACCTTAGGTCGACGAGCGCCTTTTCTTGAGAGTGAGCGAAAGGGAAAAAATGAAAAACACTCGTCTTCTTGCAAGCATTGCTGTTGCAAAAAAAATACATATATATTTTCTTGGAACAATTAGAAGCTTATGATGAGAAACAGTGTAATTAATTTTCTGCACTCCGGATGTAATGTTTCCAGGAATATTTTTAAATCAAGTCCAAGAAACTAAAGTAGCAGGATCGTTACGGGTCAGAAAGAGGGATATTTGCTTAATAAAATCGTGTGCATTAGGAGTTGTTCATACCATGTACAAACAAGAGCTAAAATTATAACAGAGTCCGTTAACTCAGCGAGATACTCAGGCAGGATCAAAAACATGTTCAGAAACAGTGACCGGGTTTTTTCGTTTAAACCTCCTCTAATGTTTTATCTTAAAAAAAAAGAATACTAAATACTTTATCGCTGAAGGGGCCGAGACTCAAAATGTTTCTTCCACTCAGGGGTGTAGCACAAACATTTTTCATATGAATGAAACAAAAATATAATAATAACACGGAGCAAAAACTACTTTTTTACCATTCTTCTCCTTTCTAGCGTACAGGCCAATATAGCCTAAAAAGAGCAGCATCATTCAGGCAATTAAATATAGATACCAAATTGGGCTGCAAATGTCCTATGCCCTATAGAAAGATGTCGCTGCTCCCAGTAGCCTGCAGTTCTTAAAATATTCAACATCCCGAGCTAGGCGATTAAATGGATTTCATTAGATTGCGCATTGATAGATTTATAGCCTTAGTTTGCCGATCCCAATCGCTATCCCAGATGAGTAGCGTAGCATCGATTGGGTCAGCAAAATAAACTAATGCAAAGGGTCTTTTCATCAATTATGGGGTCACTCAGTTTTGGGCTTCTGTCTCACAACACAACATAATTTCTCCATTACGGGAATCGAAATAATGTGCCAGATCGCTCTTACTCATACTACCAGCCACTGCCGGCTATGGTGTTTACTGTGGTGTAGCGAACAAATTCATTTTCATTCTGCGTCAGCACATCCGCAATACATTTGCTCTTTAACAAAAGGGGAAAGTTTTTCGCAACAACTTTCATACCATTCCGAGCATGGCAAAGAATTCTTCCCCAGGCTTACTAGCCGCAAGTAAGCAGCCTTGGGTGAGGTCTAGCTCATATCAAATTCATAACAAACCGCGCGGCCGATGCTTACGCCACGGGGTGTACATGGTTGCTGTATGCTTCCGCATGTTCGCACCGTTGCGCTTAAAGAATTGAACCGATCTCGTTTTCACGCTCAAACTCAGTTCGTTAAAGCAGCGTCCGATGGTGTGTATCGGTAGGTGAAGCTTTCAATTTGCTATAAAATTTCGAAAGAGTTTCTGATGCTTAATTGTTCATTAGACATACATAAATAAGAGCCTCTGTCGGGATGTTTGCTGCGGAAGATGAATTTCAAAACTGGAAAAGAATTACCAAAATTCTACCGCTCAAACGATCAATTGTGTTTCGATCCATTTTTGAAACGGTGCTTGTGTTTTTTCTCTCGTTTAAAATCTTCAAAGACGAGTGATTTGGTAATAATGAAAATATAAAAAAAAACTGTTTGAAAGGCTCTTGTTTTGATCTTCCATTCAACGTGCCGTGAGGGCTTCTGATTTGATTATTGATTATTGATGTACACCGTGGGAGAATAGGTTAAAGTTCGTCTTTTAAAACAAGACTCCACCGAACACGGACCAACCTCATCACACACACACACACACAAAAGGGAAAGATACTGTCTACGTTTCCCCTTTCTTGACAAAGCTTGGAAACCAATGAAGATGAAGCGATTTTGTTCCGTTTTTACAAGGTTTGAGTAGCGAAAAAAGCTATTCTCGTCAAAAAAAAATTATCTTCCATTTCCTTGTCAAATAGGAATCAACGCATAATGCCAGGTGCAAGGTACACCCAACTAAACGTAATGAGAAAGGGAAACAGGCTACAAGAAAGGTTAAAAGAAAACAAACACACAAAATGGATTTTACCTCAAGGTGCAAAGATTATACCTCGCGGATGCCATAAACGGAAAAGATGAAAAGCGAATAAACCACTGACGATGGTCTGAGGTAAAACGATGGTAAACGGTTCTACATCTTGAGCGGTAAAAACTTTGGCGGAAACCTTTGGTTAATGTGTGATGGTGATTACGCTTAACCTCCTCCTAAAGGTGAACCCCGGAACAAAGCGGTAGACAAGCGGGACAAAAACAAAAACCATTCTACACCATTCAAATTAATTAGCTAGGCAGGCAAAGCGGGGGGAAACCATAAAAAATGTTCGACACAACGCACACGCTCTTACCCAGCAGGGACATGAAAAATCCGTACGCCACGCATAGCGTCCTGCCGAAAATCCAGCGATGCGAGATGGCGGATGTAAGCGTGAGCGGGTTGCCGATGATCGACACGGAAAAGTCGGAACAAACCAAATTGAATAGTATGATGTTCATCGGTGTCCATAGCTGAAAAGGAAGAAAGCAAACGCCCGAATGTGGATACGGGGGACAAAGTCGTTAGGGCACGTTATGGGCAAACCGTTTCCGAATGGGAATGGTAGCGATTCCGCACAATCACAGAAGCTTACACAGTCAGCTTTTCAGTCAGTCAGTCAGTCAGTCAGTCAGTCAGTGAGGCAGTGAGACAGTTTCATATCAATTGGCGCTCGCAATCTTATCGTGCCGATTTCCATGCCAAAAGCAGTGGGGGGAAATGCTACATGAAACGCAGGGAGTGCTAGAAAAGGGGGAAAGATCGAGTATTGCACGTTTGTCCCTTCATCTGTGAAGGGGGAGAGGTCGTCACTCGTCAAGCGCGTTGACAGAATTCATTTCAACCAGGAAATGAATTCACCCACCACTTCACCTTCTTCACAATCTGCACACATTCTCGAATGGCTGATGTATAGAAGGTTTCTTGATGCGTGTGACGTTTTAACAACATCATCAGCATTGACGGCATTGCTCGAGCTAATTTCAGTAGCCACATTAATTTGGCGATGTAATGCATTTGCCGTACGCACGCTTACTCACCTGCATATCCTTGCACATCAGCGCAATCACGAACAGGTTGAGGAAAAAGCCAAAAAACCCAATAAAGAACAGTGTGATGGCGGACGCATTGTAGGCCCATGGTGCCATCAGATCTTCGTAGTCGACCACACTGGTTGCCACATCGTTAGGAGCGCCGTTCATCTTCGCTGCTGCAACATGTTTCGGACGGTTCGTTCGGGCAGGTTTGGTCGGTTCGTTTTGTTGTGCCGGTAAGGACGACTGGGACGGAACAGCAGTTGGGCTTGAAGGTGCAGTCGAAGTCAAAGTGGCCCTGGGTGTTTTGCTACACTATTATCCAAGTGAACCCAATCAAGGGATTCCACACGGATGGGTAAGCATCCGAAAATTGCGGGTACGCTCTATTATTGCAACAGCATTCTATGCGTTCCAGCACCAAGAATGCAGTCCAGGCAAGCCGGATGCGTTTGCAAGGCTAAACAAGGGCGTAATGCTTACGACAGGAAGCGCAGGTTGCTACACTACACAACAACACACCCTCGTTCACCTTAAGTGCCTATCTCGAAGCACATTTTACACGCTTCACCCACGACGTTCGGGGCTGTATTGTCGATAATTCCACCACAGTTTCTCATACACGCACAACTCCGTTAGATGTGATGCCATTCAACAGATGGAAGCACCTTTCACTTTAGCATAAACGTACGCTGTTACAGGTTGTATCTGACACTAGGGAATATTTCACACGAAACACAAATATTTCTCTTTAGTTTCACTGCATGATTTTGACTGCGTAGGGAACATCGCACAATATGTAAAGGAACTAACTTAACTCGTTGCATTCGAATGATAACGTTGACCTAACAGGAATTTGAATCGTTTCTATTCGTACATCCTCAAGCGTTTTTACTTCACGGTAATAATTTTACCCTAATTAAATATGTATAGTTGATCTAATAGACCTGATGCTACAATGGACGTTTGGTTTGGCTATTTCACAGTGGCTAAAAGCGTCTTTAACGTGGAAAATGAAAAAAAAAACATGAATCAATACTGAAGCGTTACCTACGTGAAGCTGAAGCGTTTCAAGATCAAATGCTTTGAGGGCAAAGCGTTAACGTCTAAATCAAACAAAGTTACAATTTATTATTCAGATATTTTAAGGCTCTTCTGAACCGCTGGCAGTTTCTGTTTATTCAAACTTCTGTTCATAAGATACGCCTAACAATTCATTTAACGTACATTGCAAAAGTTATTCCATTTCATTTGTATTTCCATCGAAAATCACTGAAGATACATCAATCTTAAATAACTAATAATTAAACCCATATGTATGAATATATAAATAAATGACTTGAAATGGATAATAAAACACTATTACTTGACATTTACTAGTTCAACGTGATGGCGAGCCTCGATAGCACCAAGAACGCAACCAAGCTTTGCAGCGGTAGAACACTTAATCTCGTCAGCATACATTAGTAAACAATAAAAGGAAAACAGTTGAGTGGCGTAATAAATATACTATATGAACAGCAATCACTGTCAAATCACTGATTAAAACATGTGCGAGATTTAAAAAAATCTATTTGGTCCATTCAATCGACCTGGTGGAGCAGCCTAGTGGTTTTTATTTCATACAAAAATAATGTTCATCTATTATTTTTACATTTTTTTTAATTTTATTTATTCAATTACAACCAAACTAAAAAACTTAAAAGCTACAATTGTAATGACTGCATTGTTTTATAAATTATTTCATAATTGATGCTTTTACAAACTTTTTTCCTTGACTAAATGACGAAATACCCATTTTACACCACACACTAAATCAGGATGTATGAAGTTGTAATGTACTTAATCAGCACTTACACTTGTCGACCGTTAAAATTAAGAAATACTTCATTTTTACTGAATGTTGTTTAAGATTTAAAACATAATTCCAATGGGCTTTTCGAAGCACAGCATTTTATGTCACCTGAGCCTAATTTACTCCCAATTGGCCACTTGTGTACGGCACAAAAGGCATTAATTCCACTTTTATAACAAACAATGTAAAACAAAACTTTGTTTTCCACTTTGCACTCTTCGGCGTGCGCTTTCGTTCCTGCTCAAAACAAAGCACTACCTTCCGGTAATGTTTCAGGTTGACACTCCTCAGCCACTACACCAAACCGTGTGACATTCCTATAATCCTCACGGCATACTCTCTATAGGCCACTCACTCTACGACTTTATTAGTACATCGTCTTTAAGCGAACGATTCGATGAGCGAACGTTTCAAACATTGCAGTACTGCGAAGCTTTCGTGCATCGAAAACATGGTCACTTTCGCTTTTTTGTCGAGTTCGATGCGGGTTTTATATTAGAGCGAAAACCGTGCCCGTGTGTTTTGAGAGTGTCCGTACAGTACAGGCTCCGACCGACGACTGGATAGATCAGATGGCCGACCGCTGATAAAATATCTTTCCTTTAACACCCACACTCTCCAAACACACTAACCGGATGCTGGCACACACAGTAGAACACACCCCATAAACACAGGCAACGATTCCACTCACTGTTTACTAGAGATGCGAATTGTTCGTCGGATGAACATCACCGAACACGCATCTTCCGAAGAGAAAACGCTCTTTCATTCCCGTCATCTCTCTTTCTCTTTCACTATCTCCCTCACACACGTCACGGGGTCGTCAGAGCGAAATGCCGGTTTGCCTTCGTTTTGTGCGTGCTTTATCGGAAATTCATCAGACGATGCTTATACGGGAGCGGTCTTACGGTCATACCACCCCGCTCGGTTCAAGTTGTGGGGCAAACACAAACATTGGAATTTCCTTTCCAGCTCCATCATTTCAATGTGCGGCACTCAATGGCATCGAGGAGGTATTACCGGGTACTTAGCTCTATTACATGCGGCTGTTGACAAAACCAAAAGTAGTGGTTGTACAGGTTTCACCCAGAAGCCGATTACCATGACAACTGGGAACTCAGAAGTTAGTGTTTTTCTTCCGTACCGCGTCCTCGCGATGCAGGAAATAGTTCATTGCCAATGGTGAAAGAAAAATGTATTCGATTCATTTTCGTCAGAGGATTAAATCCGAAATTATGTAAAATGTGTCAGTACAACAAATAAAAATGAAACCAAGATAAAACTCAAATATTTTTACAAATACTTATTCCGAGTAAATTTCAAGGACATGCATTAAAACGCAAAACGTCAAGGGTTGCCTAGCTTATAAACAAACGAGCACGTCTTTTATCCCAGAGAACAATGTCCTACACGAAAGCTTCATTTAAAGTATCATAAACTCACACCATGTTCAGTTGGTGGTAATCGTTAACCAGGATTACGAAAATGGCTCACTGCACACTGCTGCGACAATAACATCAAATCAACGATGAAACGATACATGCTTACACTGCTTTACTCCGGCATCAAAGGATATCCGGCAAATGAATGTGTATTTTTATCACCATAAAGGTGAAGGATGACGCGGGCAAACGCAAAAGATTTTCAGCGCGGCAGGAATTGGTTAAACTGGGTAGGCCAGGCTTTGCGTATCACGTGCCATAAAATTGTGTACGCACGTATTGCGATTGCTTGCCTATTAACTGCACTTTGCAAATCTGCACAGCTACTGTGTACTGCAAACTGTCATAAAACCAATGCTTTTTACATATATTGTTTAAACTCATAAAAGTGATAAGGTTTATCAATCGAGGAAGCATAAAACGCAGTCATGGAATAATTAGTCACGAGCATGTGGAAATTGCCTTTTCAATTTCAAGTAACATGAAAAACAAACACATCAACAAACCATCATCCTATCGTCTTATTATACGGCTTCTATTACTACTTAACAATAATTCAGTCTGATCGCATCAATCAAATATACTTACCTACAAATGAATGCTTCCAATTCCTTTAATTTACCATGACGCTACGTTCGAAAAGGCTTTTCAAGTATGCGCTCTGTTTTTATTTTTCCTGCACACGTCCCACACAGCGTCCCAATCGATTCACCGAACAGATGGGCACGACTTACATTGAGCATGATGACGATATCGTACGCGAATGCCTTCACAGCATCCTACGAAAAGTTCATGAGGTGGTTCAATTTTTTTCCATAACTAACAGCACGAGTTTCATCCGATGAACAGTCCACGAAAGCAAGTGTCAGGTTCGTACTGCTCACGAGCATCCCGAGTATCTCAGTGATGCCGGTCCTGCGGATCACAGAAACACACACAGTGACATCCAGTAGAGACCGCAGTCACTGAACTGAAGCAATAAGGAAACCAGCCGTTACTTCCGATTCGATTGTCCTCGAAGCAGGAACCAACCAGCCAGGATGGTGTAAGGAAGAAAAAAGCTTAATTATTTAGGCATAATCAGAGAAACTTGTTTTTCACTTTACGCTCTTGAGTCAGCACAAGCACTATTTACGTATTACTGTTTTCTGAATTTCTCCTCATTTCCTTACATCAAATCGTTGTGGCTTTCAACATGAAAGAAAGCACGTTTGAAATGTACAGAAGGACGCGGGGTTGTTGTACCCAAAATAAGGACAAAAACCGCACACACCCACCACGCCGAAGTCGAGGGACGGGCCAAATGTGGCAGCGTACGAAACATGTTACCAAAGGTCAAGTTCAAAATCGTTTGATAATTTCGTCCGAAAAGGACGAAAGACCACACTTCTACGCTTTGCTGCTCGGGGAGCAAACGATTTCGTGCCTGTGCTTCGATTGCAATACGAGCGAAACCAAAGCCCTCCTTGTGACGCCCATCGGACAGAAAGACGCTCACAAGAAGCTGATGAATTCGGGCTACGGTGAAAGAAGCGCGCGTGGGCACAAGCGTACGTATTTTATTATAGCGCACGACGCCACGACGGATCGTTTCAGTCTAGTGCCGGATGCTGTAACGGATCGTGATGCCGTGATGCTGCTACTGCCGGTTGCCTTCCGGAAGCGTTTCCCCAGTACCGTACCCGTAGGTGGGCCGAAACTTTCCTACAGTCTTTAATTGCTGGATCCATACCGTCCAGGGACGTTCCGAGTAATCGAGTTTTGACTTTTGCTCAATGTAGCATAAAAGCACTGTTTGGACGCCCGCTAGAGCATAGTTTTAATTGTGGTGTGTGTGTATGTGTGTGCGCGAGTGTGCCATTGTGCGTGTGTTTGTTATTATATCATTTAATCGAAAGTGCCTTAAGAAAGAGCGTTTCTTACCTTTCTTGAAAAAGTGTTGAAAAACGTTAACGATCCACATTAAATTGCTAACTGTGAAAACTGTGAAAAGATAAAACCGGTTTGACCGCTTATCCTTAACAGTCTGCAGTGAAACCCGCTTCATTTGCAAGGTAAAAAAAGTGTACAAAAGAATTTGCAAACAAATATCCAGTGTTTCTGCAGTCGGTGGAAAAAGCGATTTAAATCCGTCTACCAACAACACTGGCCGTACAAATAGGCTCGAACATCTCAAAGTGTGGCAAGCTAGATAAAAGGTCCCGGTCTCGAACAGCATTTGGTGAGATGTGAAGGAATTTAATTTACATTTTCTGTGAACTGGTGCTGTTACGGTGATGCTAGTGGTGGTGTACCGCATCCTTAACATATGGCCCAGAAAACAGTGCCATACCCAAGGTTCGTCCCCAAGGCAAGGAAAGCAAGCTCAAGCAAACCGAAGTCTAATAATGTTTTTACAAACTCTTTCGGAAAGATAAAAGCAGCGGGATGGTTAGCTTTTTTCGTTTGCATTGCTACTTCGCACAGTGCGTTGAACGTGGTAAGCCTAACCACCACACTTTTGTTGGCTGCCTATGCTGTGAGAAAGTTGTCTTTCGTTGCTAGATGAGTGGTAGGATGTTGGCCTAATATTGTTAAACAAGGAAGGTGATAAAGACTATAATTGAATCGAGCATTGCATTGTGAAGTCATGTGTCGCGTGTCGCTTTGGCGCGTGGAAGGATGTTGTGGCTATAAAAGCACTACCTTTTTCGGACCCTTTCTTTATGCGCTAACCAAAAACCAAATGTTCTACCAGTTGATACCAAAAAGGATGAACGGTGGACATTAAAAATTAATCTCTCGCCGTAAGATTGTCTTCGCTGTTAATACCGGTTAATACGGTTTGGTTGATCATGATATCTTTACATAAATAGCACATTAATAATGCAGTAAATTAACTACCAGACCGCGCAAAGAAAACAGACCACCAAATATTCACAAAATATATTGCACAAATTACAAGCTAAAGGAAGGACGACTAAAAGTGTCCACGGTTTGTTTGCCAATGTGGAACATTTTTATCAAGTGCCCAATCCGAAACGCCCTTGTTTATGACATTAGTGTCCCAGGCCAATTAGCTTGCGAAAGACTAATTTCACCACCTGCCGAATGATGAATATGTCTGGCTTCGATGGGAGAGGTATCTTTTCTACCTTGCGGGATAAAGCGTTAACCCTTTTTCACCCAGCACTCAGGAGGGAAGAGCATTTCCGTTGTGTTTTTTTTTTTTTTGGAAGAGTGTACATCAAAGAGAAGTTTTTCATGTTTCATAATGCTTTAAGCGATAAATAGGACGTGCTTATCGTTAACACCTGTAGGCACTTATCAGTAGAGTATTTGCTCTTTTATGTTTCGGAAGTTTGTTATCAATATGGATAACAAAATGGTAAAACCAAGTTTCAGGCAATTTTTTGTTTTTTATATCGAGTAAAACATACTGTTGTTATTGTTTACAAAATCTCAACCCACTAAATATATCCATATTGTTGTACGAAAACCAAGCGAATCAAACTGTGCCGAACATAAAACCAGTTGATGCCTGTTTCCCTCAAATGATCGTCCCTAATACACAACGAAAAGCTATAATTCTTGTTAAATAATAGATCTGCATGTAGAAGGATCTTCTGTAACCAGATGGGAAAAACTTTTTTGCTTTATATTTGCTACGGTTATTTGATGTGGAATTAGACTCCATGTTTTGCCAAAACGCTACGAAAATGGCTTACATTTATTAAACTAACTTGACAGCCGTTTTTTGCTGCCCTGACAAACACATTTTCGTTACAACTTTTGCCGAACAAACCGCTTCGACTGTTTGCGTGCGCTCTGGAGCTACTTCAGCATTCTACAACCAGTTCCTGGGTTTTCCCTGGAGAGATCCAGCAAAAATGTAAAATAATGATTAAAATGTTTTGCGGTCCAGCGTCTAGAATTAATATGCCCCCCGCCGAACGCCACTGGGCTGCACATAATTTGATCGGATTATTTTTTGGCTGTACTGTTTGGTCTTTATGTTTTGCAACTCACATCATTGGAGCAGTCGTACAAAAATATTGTTAAGAAAAGCTTCTAAGGTGAACTTTTCCATCGTCGTTGTTTTTTTGGGGAGCAGGAATGTGCAATAAAAATACGAATAAAAGCTGTGCAGAAAAAACCAAAACAAAATTCGAGTAACACTTTCTTGCAACTTCTTAAAGTACTCAACCATTCAATCGCTGCTTCGAAACACACACTCTTCGAGGTTCTATTTCTAGAAGACTTGCTACACCACTTAAAGCATACCTTTCCCACAACCCAAAATTGTACGTACAATCCATCGTTCTAACGATATGATACTTCTCGGCGGTACAGATTGTTTGCAGCACTTAGCAAGTCAACGCAGCAACGGTATCGGCAAAGGAATTGGTCCATGTACACTCGGCACCGTCTGACCTTCTCGAGCCGGGGCATGACACTGTCAAGTGCGTCACCCTCGTTTGCGGCTCGCTATCTCGAGTAGGTGCGAACGGGCCAGCACACTTGCCAGCTTCACAAAACCATATGCCGGAACGGTTCCGTGGACGGATCAACGCTGGCAGGATGTAGCATCGAAGATGTACGACGTCACCGATGCTGCCTCTATCAATTCCGACCACCAGGAGCTGATGGCACCGTGGGCCTACAATGGTGCCGCCGTGACACTCTTCTTCATCGGGTTCTTTGGATTTTTCCTCAACATCTTCGTTATTGCCCTCATGTACAAGGATGTGCAGGTAAGGCCGGGTGGGCGGATGGGCAGGATAACACCATTTGGCAAAAGAACAAACAGGGTACATTTCGCACTGGTGTTGGGGCTTTCCTTCAACAACTGTTGACCGTCCTCTCGTAGCTCCAGAGACTAGAGCAAATTGCAAGCACGACTGTTGTGACGCAGTAAGCGTCACCGTTTGTATTCGCGAGCTAACAGGTTTGCTCTGTTACGCCTTACGAAAACTTTGTCCCTAACACATGTCCAATTATTCCGTGTATTGCTAACGAGGAGTAGATGCTTAAGTAAGCGTATACCGTACACGATTATGGCCGTCTTTCACAGCTGTACAATTTGGTTTAATACCATTTGAACTTGATCGGTAGATTGCTGGATAGAAGAAAAACTCCACAATAGCAATATTGACGACATACCGGTCGAGTACGGTCGTCTACCTACTTACAAAAGGATACTCAAAAAACACATCAAATTATAAATTTGCCGACCCTTACCTTGGAAGGATATTTTGCTTGGTCTCAATTATTGTAACAGAAAAAAACGATAAGGGGCAAACATCCAGTTCATTGCTTTGCTTTATGCTATATATATGCTTTATGTGAAATAAAAAAAAATGTAAGTTATTTTCTTCTAATATTATTTTTCATTAAACCAGCACCCTAACACAAATCAGAAACCAACTTTATGCTCCTAACTAAAAATAATCCAACAAAGTTTCACACATTTTATCTATTAAGGATCATTTGCCTTAAGAAGCGAATGTATGCAATCTACAGTTAACTGGACGCCTTAAAGTTATGCATTGTGCAGCACAGCACCAACAAAGTTTCTTCTTGTTATAAATAACATCGACGATTCGGTGCTATTTTTAACATTTGTTAAACATAATTTCCATGCCACATGTCTTTGCCAATTTATCATAACATGATAACATTTTAACAGCATCTGCTCAATTTCTCTCATTTATTTTCATTTTTCTCGATCTATCTCTCTCTCTCACTCTCTTTGTAGCTATGGACGCCGATGAATATCATTCTGTTCAATCTAGTATGTTCCGACTTTTCCGTATCGATCATCGGCAATCCGCTTACGCTAACGTCTGCCATCTCCCATCGATGGCTTTACGGGAAAAGTATGTGTGTGGCGTACGGATTTTTCATGTCACTGTTAGGTAAAGTATATGATGTCAAAGAAGCACCCTGCTATTGTACCGGTAGAAAACAAAATCTAATATTTTATTCAATTAGTACCGGACCAAACATTTAGTTCTTTGGTATTATTACACCTTTATATCGATTTGCTAACACAAAAGCAAAGAAGCAGTCCGAAACATACTGATAAACCACTATTCAGCACAGTTTAAGCAAGATGCTCACAGTTTAAGCATAATCTAAAATGGTAGGCCACACTGACAACAACTCACCGGGCCGAAACTCTTTCTAAATTTATTCAACAATCACCATCAAAGACAACGAATCGTTCAGCGATGTTCTTTGTCTCGTAGCGTTTGCCACACGAGCGGAAACAAGCGTTACATCTACTCCTAACGTATACCCCTCCGCTACCTCAACAAGACCTCGCAGTAATAATATGAAAAATATGCAAAATCGACGCTTTAATGTGAAGCATAATTGCGTCTCCATTTATTCTGCCCTGCAGGTAGAATGATTAATGTGAATGTGGAGAGAAGCGAACAGAGCCAAAAAAAGAATGCTCAAAGTATCGAACAGAAACCAGCAAGTCACCAACTGATTATAATATTTTAACCTTACTGATGCGAATACGTAGGCTGTAGGTGCGATATAATTTGCACATTTTCTGACCAAGCATGAAATGGGTAGACACATTCCTCACCTTCGGTGAGCGTCGCCTGTCTACAATAAAAGCCCGCCAAAGGTAAACTTACGCATAGATTATCGCACCGAAACTCGTTGTAAGCAGTTCTGCCTCAATTGAACTTCTCTTTCTCAATTGCTTCACAATCTAATGTATCACGCTTCAATTAAAGTGCCAAGAAATGGTGTGAATAAATTATTCTCCCACGGGCGCGCAGTAGGAAGAAAGCTCAACGATTTCCAATTCGCTAGTCCCAGTCGAATGAGTCTGGCCAAGCATGGAGACAGTTCGTACAGCTTTCCACTCACTTTAAGCTATTAATCAGTAAAATTGGCGAATACATTTCCATCTTCATATTACACGCTTCATCATCACTCACCAAGCGTTCGGGCAGCGTACCACATCATCCGGATAAGCGAAACGCGCTAGTTAATTGATAGCTACCAACGTGAGCTTTATGCTGCGGAAAAACAGTGCACAGTCAGCGTACGACAAACAGTGCCAGCCGGGCCCGGGACACGATATCGAAATTGATATTGATGTACGTGATTAGGAAAGAAAAGCAGTCGTACGATCTTTTCCTGTATCGCTCGAACACTCGTCCCGGTGGGAACGACACACTTCCGGGCCGAGGCAAATTAATCTGCACCGTAATCCGACGCGAAGTGATTTCCATTTCCTAATGCGATTAAGCTGCCTTCAGCTCAAAACATACACGCGATTGTTTTGCACTCGAGCTCGTGATGCTTTCCGTTTGCTGACTGACATCTGTCAGCATTTTGTCGCGTGAGCTCGACGATGTGCACACCAGCAATTGGTGCGGTAGTCGACTTGAGCCCCTTAAAATAATGTCAATCGATTGCCATGACTTTTTATCACACATTTTACGCCAAAAAAATACACATACTAGCAGGCAAAAAAGATGTGTAGTTCATATTCCCTCAAACGAAAAAATAAAATTGTAACTGAAAAAAACCTCAAGATCATTTCTGTCATAAAAATCCTGACATTTCATCATTTTGAAAAACCGAAACAGCAGTATCAAATGGACCACACCGGAGGGGGAGAGCGTTTTCCAGTTTATCGTTTTTCAATTCCAACGGTGGAAAGCGTACCATACCCATACCGAAGCTTAGCTGTTTTTCCGCCCTTCCTCCCGGCGTGCTCATTAGAAGTTCAATCCGATTAGGGATTAGATTGGTGCTTTTTAGCGTCGTTGATGGTGGGCTGCTTTTATTGGTACTTTCGCACAACAAACGGTAATGGTGGAAAGTGAGGCATTGCGATTTCCCGCTCTACGACCAACCGCTGAACTGCCAAGCTACGGTCGCTTGCTCTATGATAGCCCACGCTGTATATGATAAGCGAGCGCGAGACTAAACGCCCTGTAGATTCCGAGGGAGGGGGGTGTTTTTGGGTAACTTTTGGTACGATTAATCCCACTTCCGTTAACGCTCACTCACTTTGCGTTTCTTCCTGCTTTTGCTTTCATTCGCTTTTATTTCCCTCCTGTGGATGGAAGGTGATGGACAAGCAACTTTGTACACGAAGCTTTTCATTTAAAAACAGAAAACTGTTTTGCAAATTTGTTTCATGCAAACTACACCAAAACGTTACGCTGGTAACAGTTTCATTTTTTCCTCTTGCTCGTCCAGGTGCTGCAAAGCGGTTGGTCCTCGATCGAGCTTCACCGTAACAAGGAAAAAGTATCCCTTCGGGTGGTAAATTATTCCATCAATTGAAATAACCGGGAATACCGTTACCAGCGCCAAATGCCGTGAATGGATCGGATGTTTGGTTTGGGGTGTGTCGTACGTCCCCTGCAGTAAGGTGAAGAGAAAAAGGCAATAAGAAAACATCCCACGGGTGGGAAAACCAAACAGCGTCCATTTTCTTTCTTTCTTTTTTTTTTTTTTACAATCGATAAACATTTTCCTTTTTGGGATCCTTTCTTTTTTGTTTCCACTTTCCACTCGATCAAAAGTCATACCCGCGAGGCACCCGAGCCGCAGAGATTTGAGTATGAAAGGATCGATCCTTCTATTACATGCTTTACGAATTCAGCGACTCTTATACTTTTCGCAGTTTTTCGTTTATTCAACCGACTGTCACTACTATTCGGAAGAAACGAATGTAGCAGCAAATTACACGAAACATCCATCAAACTCAGGACAGGGCTTGGCTAGGCATTTTTATTCCGTACCGTCTACATTAGATTTTACAACGTGGTATAAGCTAGGACAAGTTTTTGAACAACCAGATAGGTTGAATGGAATCATTTTTTTCTCTCAAATCTAAAAAAAAACATTTTCTACTTTATTAGGATTGGGTTCAAAATAATATTGACTGTATTTCATGAAGATAATGAATCTTTTGTCTACTAACCTATATTTATTGCTTAAGTAATGTATTGACGACACAAAATAATGTGAAACCCCCCTTATAAATCCATCATTTTGTTCAAGTTTCTTACTATTTGCCGAACCTTGAAAAGCTTGGAAATTCTCTGAATATAGAATATTCTTTGCTTTATTTTTAGTATTGTGCTTTCATTGATTTCATGCGAATCTTTAGATTGAGATACAGATCTACCGCTTACGTATCAGCACTGATCCGAAAGCCCTGCAATTACTTAATCGTACGCAATGTGATGCTCTCAGGAATTGATTTAACTCTGCGAGTAGAGTAGAGTAATAATTTCATCATTCATCTCATATCATTTATCGCTCCACGTGTGACAAGCGTGGAATTGCCGAACCATCCTTTCAGACAAGCTTATTCAATGTTAGAAATGCGTCTGGTCGATGATTGAAAGACAAAATCCTTTATCACAACTCGCAGCCGCACGACTGTCGCCCGATAGTACCGCAACTAAATGGCAATAGACAGTGTGGAAGTAAACGTGATGTGCTGATTGCCCCTCACGGTTTCCCCTTATAACTCGCCGTGTGTTTTTCTTTCTCCACAGGAATCGCTTCAATTACAACCCTTACTGTGCTGTCGTACGAGCGGTTCTGTTTGATCAGCCGCCCATTCGCTGCCCAGAACCGCTCGAAACAGGGTGCCTGCCTTGCCGTGCTGTTCATCTGGAGCTATTCGTTTGCGCTCACCTCGCCGCCACTCTTTGGCTGGGGCGCCTACGTCAACGAGGCAGCGAACATAAGGTAAGAGACAAATTGACTATTGACAAATTGGCATACACACACACAAAAGGCAAACAAAACAAAACGGCAACAAAGAGCACCAAACAAAAAAACGGCGGTGTGGGTGGGAAAATCATCGGAAACGCGAAAAAAAACAGCAAACATTCACTTGAATTCGCTTTTCCGGAGCAGTTTTCTACTCAGTGTTTTTTTTTTGTTGTTGCTACCAAGTCACAGGCGTATACCATTATGATAGAATCCATTCATATTGCTTCGGTACGTTTCCTAACACCGCCATGAAGAGGCATTCGCTCGAAAAGGTTGGCCACAAAATCCGGTGGAAATGTTTTTCCATTACGTGGTTCACCCGCTTTACCCGTGGCCGGACCCAGTAGTTCGTCCGCTTTGCACTCCTTATTGCACAACATAATCATTTAGCGGGAAGATAATAATTTCACCCGAAAATTGTCCCACTCTCAACACCGACCCCCCATCCCCCCCCCCCCTCCCCCGTCCTTCCCATCATCCCTCTCTCCAGACATTCGTAAGCCATGCTGGATTTGCCAAGCCCGACTCGAGCACGCTCGGGGTCGAATTTCCCGAAATGTGTGGCAACCGGCTCGGGTTGCCACTAACGTGAAGCGAACGTCAAACGCAGCTTTTATTAGTTTCAGCAACCCGCCTTCCCGCTTTTAACCGATTTAACCCGCAAAACCGACACAACTATGTCACCTTTTGTGGGAAACTAATCCTTGCCGACGGTGGAGAAGAGGATGTGGTAAAAACATTCCCCTACAGAAGGGCTGAAAATTGGGCAGATGAAATTTTCCACACCCTTGCCTATGTTGCCATACTGGGAAGCAGCTTGAAAGGCATCCTTCAACCCAACAGGCATGGGTGGTAGGTTGGAGCAGGGGTTATAATCCTCCCGAGCATAGTGAGCGTGCATCTGGCCATGATTTGATTTCGTTCCAACGCTCCCGTGTGGCCTTCCGCTCCATGTGCCCTTGCTGTGTGCCGTTCGGTTCAAGGAGCGATTCCGAGAGTACGTATAAATATATAAATCATGTAATATTCAGCCTCATAGCCTTTTCACTTTTCGCTTGGTACCCGATTGTGTCTACGCCGGTATCTCGTGGTAGATTTTTTTTTTACAATCTTCAACCAACAACCAGCTCAAGAAGTTGCGCGCATAAAAGGCAATGGCAGACGTATTGGATCCTATTATACGGTTGTAAGGATAATTGAAAGCACCCCAAATCAGTTAGGTTATGGTTCGTTTGTTGCAATGTTTGCAAATAATTTTGAAACGCTTCGCAACGGCGTGCTCTATCCAGCATTGTGTTGGTGTGTTTATTTAACCACTTTTTTTTTGTTTTTTTTTTTTTGGGAGCACACAATTTTTCGACAACATTTTCCTTTCATGCAGCCAGTGATGTTTCAAATGAGGTGTATGAAATTATAGAAACAAATCATGTGGAAAATATTTGTTAAAAACGTAACGGCTATAACGGATAGTTGAGTATTTACACAACGGTACATCACTTCAGAGAGCACATTTTCTTCTGCTTCTGTAAAGCCTTTTTTGGATAATGCCATCTCCCTCAACCAGCTAAAATGTGAAATTATTTACATAAACATTCTCATTAGTGTTTC